>JAOUZG010040699.1:144314-158571 GCA_026289955.1 Argiope argentata
TTAAATTTTATTTTTTTTCATACTTAATATCTGTATCAAAATTTAAAGTTTAAGAACGTTTTGTGTTGGGGAGAATTGAAATTTTCATCAATCATTAATCATAGCTTACTAACAGGATGGCCAAGGGTGGAAAGTATAAAATATACGACTAATTATATTAAGAAGCTTGCAAATATATCAATTATTAGCATTATTCATTCAGACTCAAACTATACATAACATAGTTCTTAAATAAAAATCATTGAACTTTTAAAAAAATCTAAAATAACAAAATGCAATTCTAAAAATGTGTCACTGAAGTGCACTTCTCCAAATATTAATTGCACTTTCTAATAAATATCTTCGTATTAAATTTATTATTAGACAGATAGACGCATTTATATACTATTAACTTTTATTTTTGGAAAAAAGTTTTATTTTGTTAATTAAAATTTTTAGATTAGAGTCAGAATATTCTACACTTCAATTTTTGAAAATTTAAAACGAAAAATTTTAATATACCTATCAAATCTAAAGCATAAGCTCTCGTGTTAAAAATCCATTTCTCTCTCTCTGTTTCTCGTGTGTGTGTGTGTGTGTGTGTGTTTCCATCTAAAATTTTTTTCCCAATATCAGAAAATTTTGAGTCTTTTTGTAAATCGAATGAGAATTGGACAAACAGATTTAATTTTCATATTCCTTGTCCAAAGATTATTCATTAAGAATTAAAAATTTTATCTGCGTGTTCTTTAAGCTTTGTAAATAATATATATGTCAGAATTTAGTAAATGTTGACTATATTGTTCTCTCAAAAAACTTCTGTGTGGTAATAATAATCTTAAGTTAAATGATGACTGTACTATAAAAATCCTCATTGTGTGCATGATTTTCAATTAAAATGAGAATATTATTTGCAGGTGCTAATAAATTTCTCCATCGAATGACTCTTTAAATAGGCCGATGTTAAATTTTCTATAAGTTATTAATAATTTTTAAAGAATGTTATAAAATTTAGCTATATTACAGCCAAAATATAAAATGATAAATAACTAGAATATTTTCATTTAAATGGGATAATAGTCTTGAAGATTAAATAATTTAGTTTGTTAACACGGCAATTTTTAACTAATGAAAAGTTAATCATTTTATTCGTAGTCTCAAAAAATTTATCTAAATTCTTTTTTTCTTCTTTGCAATTATTTGTGAGCAAGGTTTGAAGAAAATTAGTGGGTTTTTACAGCACTTGAATTATTTGAGAGTTCCACTTTTTTTTATACAGTTAGATTTTAAATTCTGATATAATCTCAAGTATTATAATAATATCTTCTAACTCGTGAATTTTTCGGAAAATTTTATCTCTTCTTTTTAAAAATGGAATGATAACAATATGGATGTGGGTTGACCTACATTGTCTTTTGACAACTGATATTTTAAGAACTAATACACCACAGATAAATTGGTTAGATACGTTAGAACTAGCGTTCTTGAAACATCCTGCAAAAGAAATTGTAAGTAACTGTTAAAAATTAAACTAATTAACGTTTTCAGCAATTTCTACTGAAACTCAAATTTTTATAATAATTTAATAAATATATATTTTTTATTTTTGTTTTTAAAATTGTATATATTTCAAATATTAATAATTAAACTCTATCAAAAATCTTTAATATTAAATTATGAATTATGTTTATATGACACAAGTTTCATGGATAACATTTTCATTATATATTTTTTAAAGTATGATATGCACTTTAATTGTATACAAAAGCTAATCATTAGAGTTAAACATACAGGGTGTCCGAGAAGTCTTTGACACATTTCAAAAATTCGGTAAAAAAATAATAAACGAGATAGAAAGTAAAATTAAATTACATTTATTACCTCATATAGTAAAGTTTTTTTTAATGCAAAACTGGCCTGTAGATTGCGGTACTGAAACGCTAGAAAGAGTTATTTAGAAAATGGCTTCTCCAAGTGAGCGCGCGTTTTGTGGTATGTGGTTTCTCGAATCGAAATCTGTGACTCAAGTTCAACGTAATTTCCGTACGAAATATGGGAAAAGACCCTCCATCTCGTAACAGCATTATTGCATGGAAAAATAAGTTTTTGGAAACTGGGAGTGTCCTGGGTCGACACAGAAGTGTCGTCGATAGAATTCATCAGTCATTTGCTCGTAGCCCCCGAAAATCAGGGGCCCACATCGAGGTGTATTGATACGTTAAAAAAAAACTTCACTATTTGAGGTAATAAATGTAATTTAATTTTACTTTCTATCTCTTTTATTTTTTTAAACCGAATTTTTGAAATGTGTCAAAGACTTCTCGGACACCCTGTATATTTCTATTTGGAAAACTGCTGTCCATAAAGTAAAACAAATTCTTTTATTATGTTTGAATCAATAAGTTTTATACTAAATAAATTTAAATTTATAAATAATACCTCTGTCATATTTGATTTTTTTTCAATATTCTTTATAATATTTTAAAATTTTATTTTTCAATACTTTAATAAAATACCGCATGATGTTCTGTGCATTTCACAGGAAGAACTGTACATTGATTGATTTTCATCCAGTTATAAATAGACAAGACCCAAAATGTTTGAATTGGTGATAAAAAGGCTTTATATCTCTGTCATTTTTGACAGTAGAAGAATGATTTCTTTCTATAAAATGTTTCATTCTTCTTCATTTCATTCAATTGCACCTATTTTCGTTTATTTAATTTAATTTGGTTTTTTAAGTTATTTTTAAAAGTTTCTTTTTGTTAGTAAATTTCAAATCGCATTTTTTTTCAGCCAAGTAAGTAGTAAAATGTAAGCTTACGTAATAGATTATTGTCAGGCATGCCAAAACCATGTAAATTTCCCAAAAATTTCCAAAATCAGGTTAAAACAGTTGGAATATAAAAAAAGAAAATGAAATCTAAGATTACAAATTTCAAGTTATCATGTGATAACATTATTATTTCTAAATCATTATTTGTCTCTCTTAATTTAAGTCACTAAGCAATTTAAACCAGATTGAACAATCAGGAGCATTTATCTATTGATCTCTCTCTCTCTCTATCTGTCTGTAAACAGACTCTCTCTCTCTCTCTCTCACACACACACACACATGTATATAAGAAAAAAAATTTTAACTTTCATTTTCAATAGAGATTGGTTGATTTTGAGATGAAACAACAGCTATAATGGAATAGTTTTACTTCAATCTTTTAAAACGCATCTGCTGTCAAAGAAACGTCAACCTTTTAAAAACACATATGTTTTCAAAGAAACGTAGATAATAATAATAATAATAATACAATACTGGTAAGAGCAGTTAAAAAAATATGTGATTGAACGATCTTGATGAATATTGTCATTTATGTTGTATTCATTGCCTACGCGATTTTGAGCTTCAATCATTCAAAGCTTTCAATTATTCAAAGCCTTCTTACGAAAACAATTTCGTGTTCTCTCATAATAATATGGTATCAAATAATTGTTTAAATTGCAATAAAAACTCTGTGGTTTACTTTTTTTTAAGAAAAAGATCTCTTAAAATTGTATTCTGGCAAAGTGCCGTGTTGAAATTTTTTAATATCTTGGTCAGTACAAAGGTAATAAGTTTTTTTGTAACTTTATCATTCAATTCAATCTATATTTGACTTCCTTGATAACAGTTCAGTTTGGGTTTTATTTTATTTTATCATCATAACGTATTACCCAGTAGACTTTTTGACACTTGTTGAAACTTACGAAAAGTACGATTCCGGTTGTGAGTGTGTGTGAATAAACTTCAATTTATTTCACCAATGAAGGTCAATAATTTGTATTTGTAGGCTTGGATTTGTGTTTTATTACATTAAAAATAAAAGCAGGTGGCAAAAATTTTGAGATTCTAATAGGGAATTCTTTCTAATGATTCAACTTAGGAAAGGAAATCTCTGGTAATTTTGTAGAGAAAGTTAAGTTGTAAAGGGAAAGGGCTAGTTTATATTAATGCCCCGCTCAAAGCAACGTTACGTCTATTTTGGAATGGACTTCGTAATTTTAAACCGCTGTCAGATGACGATGATAACACCTCCTCTCCAAGCTTCCACATTACATTAGCGAGAGGACGTTCGGCCCCGACGGATTCGGCCGCTCATTGGGACTCGAACTTGAAACCTTACCACCAGGCTACCACCGCCATGTAGAGGAAAAAGAAATGTGCAAGGGTTTACCCCTTCGCTCGTGGCGTGGGAAGAGTCGTCAATTTTTTTAGAGCGCGTGTTAAAAATAACTGAAGAAAATGTACATTTGAATCAGGAAAGAAAAGAAAAGTTTAGATGGAGGTAACATGGAAAAATTTAAGTTATAAAAAAGGAAATTAATTAGGATGTAAATAAAATTGGATAAGAATGGATATAACTAAAACTAATAACGCGTAGTATTGGCTTCTTATAATAGCAATGCACGTTATTTCACATGTGAGAAAAGCCAAATATTTTGTCATTATTGATGATGAGCAAAAAATTAGTGTTTTCATAAGAATGTCTCATTATCTCACAACGAATACACTTGGATTGTCACCTCTTTCTGAGATACCGTTTCTTTCTATTTTCTGCCCTCGTAATACTTCGTAAAATTAAGTATATCTATTCTAAAAAGTTTCGATGACTTAAAATGTTGAATGGATGACATTTTGTTATTGAGACATTTCCAAATACAAGTTATAAAAGTTGCTTAAAATTATTATTCATACATTTACTGATCACGGAGTACGTCTTAACAAAGTACAATGTGTTTAAGGCAATTATAATATAAGGTGTTTAGAGTATGCGATTGCTTTTAGAAGCTTTGAAATAGGTATATCAAAACTTAAGATTTTTGATAGTTTGAAAACGTTAGCATGCTTTACTAAATCATTGAGCTCTATTGTCAGCTTACATTTCTTGCCTTATTTCTGATAATATCAATAAGTTCAAAATTTTTAAGGCCGATATCTTCAAGAAATATGATTTTGGTATGGTCAAATGATGGTCATGAAGGTGTGGTCAACATTTCATTAAAATTAACGACGTTTCACAAAATACGCCAGAATTGTCTTACTATAGTGCAAATAAGCCAGACATAGATTTCATATGCATACTTACTTCGTAGAAATTGAAAAAGGCAGACCAACTGCGGTTTTATTTATTATTTATTTTACTCATTTATTGTATTTTTTAAAAAATTTCCACAACAACATTATCCAAAATTATATGTATTTGATACTTTTTGTAGTCTCAAAACTCTTCATGACTATAATGAATAATTGAAGCTCAAAATCGCGTAGACAATAAATAAAGCATAAATGACAATATTTATCACATCTTCTAATCGCATAAATTTTTTGCATGCTTTTACCAGTATTGCATTATTATTATTATTATTATTATTATTATTATGTATGCTTTTTTTGAAAGCAGATGCGTGTGTTAAAAGGTTGACCTGCTTTTATTAGAATTGCTTTATTATTACGTATGCTTCTTTGACGGCAGATGCATTTGTAAAAATAATAGAGCTGCTTTTACAAGTATTGCTTTCTTATTGCGTATGCTTCTTTGACAGCAGATGCGTTTTTAAAAGGTAGACGTTGAACTAAGTCATCATAGCTGTTATTTCATCTCAAAATTGGTTGAGGTCCAAAATTTTGTTTGCCAACTAGAAAAATTAAAAGTTTATGTTTGAAATAATTATATATATATATATATATATATATATATATATATATATATATATATACAGTGGGACAAACAATTGAGGATACACCTTACTTTTACTTGATAAGTCCAACTTTCAATCGAAATAACACATTAACTAGAAGTGCAAACATGTTTTTATTTTCACAAGTAACAAAAGGGTTAATTTACAGTAAAAATAACGAAAAGCAACAAAAAAATATTTAAAATTAAACATTTCGCTAGTATTTGAAATAAACATAGGCAGATATTTACCTCAAAAAATTAAGAATACACCAATAAAATTTTTGTTTAACTACCACTAGATTTTTTTTCTGCTCGCTACTGTAAAAGCCTAAGTTTGGCCAATTTAATCTTAAACCTTTTCGACTGCTACTTTTGTCTTTTGAAGTTGGTTATGTGAATTTAAAGTCGCGATTTTAAATGGAAAATGGTTCCTCGGAGAGAGACCAGTATTTATGTAAGAAAATTTATATTAAAGTTATTTAAGAAAGGAAAATCTTACCGTGAAATAGCTGAAATTGTCGGTAGAGGCCCCTCGTGGGTCCAGATAATCATTGGAAGACTTAAAAGCGATGGATTAATTGAAAGTAAAAGTGGAAGAGGAAGGAAAAGTATTCTGAGTTATGTAGCCAAAAGGAAAATTTTGAAATATATCAAGATTGATCCTAAACTAAGTGCAGTCAAACTAGCTGCAGAAACTTCTCGAATAATGGGCAGAAGTGTAAGTGCTGAAACTGTGAGAAATGTGATTAGACATGCTGGATATAGCAGTCGAGTAGCTAGAAAGAAACCTCTCATAAGCTTACAAAATCAGAAAAAGTGTTTGGAGTTTGCAAAAACTCATCAATTGAAGACAGATAACTCTTGGAAGAAAGTTATATTTAGTGACGAAAGTAAATTCAACATTTTTGGAAGTGATGGCAGTTGCAACTTTGGAGAAAGCGGAACACCGCTTTGGATCCAAAAAAAATATACTTCCTACAGTTAAACATGGTGGTGGCTCCGTCATGGTTTGAGGTTGTATGGCTTCAAACGGGGCAGGAAATTTAGTTTTTATAGATGGCATAATGGATCATAACTTTATATAGATATACTCAACAACAATCTTAAAGAAAGTGAAAAAAATAGGGTTTAAATGGAAATTTTATTTTCCAGCAAGACAATGACCCCAAACATACGGCACGTACTTTCAAAATGTGGTGTCTTTTTCATTGTAAACAGCATCTGCACACACCACCACAGTCCCCTGGCATCAATGTCATAGAAAATTTGTTGGCCACACTCGATATAGCGGTCCATAAACATCAAATTAGGAACAAAGACCATTTAAAGGAAGTGTTACAAGAAGAATGGGATAAAATATCTCCACATACCACCAAAAAATTTGTCGAATAGGTACCAAGACGTTTGGAGGACCTTATAAAAGCCAAAGGACATGCAACCAAATATTGACACTGTCTTTGTATGTGATATGTCACACAAATTTCATTGATGCATCCTCAATTTTTTGAGGTAAAGATCTGCCCATGTTTATTTCAAATACTTGTAAAATTTTTAATTTTAAATATTTTTTTGTTGCTTTTCGTTATTTTTACTGTAAATTAACCCTTTTGTTACGTGTGAAAATAAAAATGCGTTTGCACTTCTAGTTAACGTGTTATTTCGATTGAAAGTTGGATTTATCAAGTAAAAGTAAGGTGTATCCTCAATTGTTTGTCCCACTGTATATAAAGAGAGGGGGGATAGAGACCTATATAGAAGTTTCGTGTTTGTTTCAAACCAGTTTAAACTGGTTAATGACTTAAATTAATTTAGACATTGATTTAAAAAATAATTTTCTCATATGATAAAATTTGCGATCTTAATTTTTAGTGCTTTTTTTTGTTAATCTTTTTAACCTAATATAAACATCTGACATAGAGTTTAATTCGGTCATTAATTAAACAGTTTTAGTTCCGGTTTGACGTCTCAACTTTTTATCCTCCATTTAATAACTATTAAGAACTCATAAGAAAAGTTAGTCCTCGCAAAGACAATAATATTGAAAAGTTGTTCCAAAAACAAATATTAGTGGGTATTGGTAAAATGTTTAGTGTGTAAGCTATTTTCATTGTTGACTTTCTCAGAAAGTCACTGCTAAATTAATTCATTCGTGTTGATGATGTCGAGTCCATGAAGTCTCAAAGCTATCGAAGACAGCCCAAGTGAAAAATTCATTCGTACACAGCTTTAATGACTAATAGTTGCATATTTTATTACTTCATAACGAGATATTTACTTATCTTTACAGATTCTACTTGAAAAAACATGTCTTCATCCTACCAAGAAATCTTGAAAAGCAAAAATTTTCTGCCGTTCCATCTCGATCACCTGACTCCTCGAATGAAACAGATAGCAAAAGATGAGTTGAACGAAAATGAAAACAACCGTTCTTCTGCAATCGAAGAACTAAGGAAATTAATACTTAGTAAGTATCCTGGATTAACCCCTTTACCGGTTTATTTTCCTTATTATCTAATAAGATGCGACCTTCTATTTTGGGAATATTTTCTAATTTTGATTCAAATGGCAATCCATGGATTACTTGGCTTATCTACGAATTGGAAGTCATTTTACTATTGAATCATAATTGTTATGAAGGATTTATTTTTTGTTTACAACTATCAAAATTCTATAAATCGATGCACATACGGTGTACGGGCAAACCGGTTAAGGGGTTAACTAATAGATAAACTCGTTCGATATTTTTTTTAATTTAATTACTACTTACTGTTGCCCGGCGAGTTGCTGCCGCAAAAGAAATATCGAAATTTAAAATAGCATCCTGTTTAGTTAGGAATGATAGAAAGAATAATTTTTTTGTCGAAAATGAATACATTTATTGAAACAGAACGATATATAAAGAAAAAGTGCAAATAGAATTTATTCTATTCTATTTTATTTTTTATTCAAGTACTTTAGGGTATGCAGTATTTCTGTTTTTTCGTCTTCAGTAAAAACAAATAAATTTCTGTCCGACTCGTGAGTTTCCAAAATACAATTAGTCATGTGGAAAGCATAAATTTTCTAAATTCAATCTATTCGCTTGAAGTGATTGTTTATGCGTTTTGTTCATAATCATCGAAAGTGTAAATCTAATGGGGAACTACAGTCGTTTGAAATCAAAAGACATATTGGTGGGAATAATGGGAATACGTGGATTGGGCACATCTTCTCCGTTCGTCTTTCCTTTAAGAATAATTACTCTACTTCCTACTGCATATAGGTCTTTTGTTACTGATGCTCCTGATCAGAAGCCATATAAATGTTGCCTTTCCATTCTTGCTGCATGTTGATTTTGAGGTTCTGGAGAACGTGAATTTACAATTCGTAAATGAACTGATTAATTGCTCGCTTGTTTGAGAAGATTGAATGGGCTTATTTCTACGTGCTGTGATGGTTTATCTGTTAAAAAACGAATGTTTCGGAGCCACATTTTTTGACGAAGTAATTAACACGATATACGCTTTGCATAACCGAAATACCTTTTGTAGATTTACTAAATCAAAACTAAAAAAATTGTATTCACAAGCAATATAAAACAAATTTTAAGTCAATTCCTATTTAGGCTGACAATGATAATTTTTATTTCAGTTACTTTTTAGTAAATAATTACGATTAATATAAATAATTTATCACAAAAAATTAAAGATTTTTGCAAGAATTGAACTCGCATTCTTCACTTTCAACTGAAAAATGCTGAAATCCTCGCATTTTAACGATTGAGCTACTTCCTGTTAATTACACTTAATTAGAAACAGCTTAAACTCTATTTAAAGTATTGAGAATTAATTTAATTTAATTAATGAATTAATATTTGGAAAAACTGTATTAACATCGAGTGCCATCCATTACGAGTTTTGAAAAAATGTATTTGAACTTGAGTACAACAAAACACAGATATTGATTTGAATCTGAAGATACAGATGTTAAATAATAGATGTTAAGTTATTGTGTATATTGGAAATGAAATACATCATGTGTATATTGGAAATGAAAAGACAGATACACTAGCCAAGGAAGCTTTAAATTTAGAAACCCAAGAAATATCTTTCCTAGAATCCAAAATTCAACTCAGAAATGAAATTAAAAAAAACAATTAAGTGTCGACAGGAGAGATCGAATAATTCCATGAAGGAGAGAAAAACATATCAACATTTTAAAGACGTTTTTATTAACGGAATTGAGGGTGATCTTAACTAAGTAATCAATAGCCATGATGTTTTTTCTGTACATCAAAGTCTTTTCTTTCTCAAAAATTTGACTTGTCAGGGTGGCACCGAAGGATCTGTAAGTCACGTGATCAATGCACTATGGCGCACACAGACTCGAATGGCGAAGAAATTGGATGCCTCATGATGTCGAAGAACTTCCAATTAAATAAAAATTCCAATAATCAAATCTTTTATAAGGGACATTTTGTAAACTTATTGTCTTTAGTTCCCTCCTAATTTAAAACATTAATGTGCATTAATGTATTTTATGCATTTTTAACGGTTCTCAACTTAATATTTAATGTAAAATATTATTATAATATTAATGTAAAATATATAATTTTTTTGATCATGTCAGAACATGATGTTATTTTGGGAATGAGGTTTGTAGCGTCAACAAAAATCCGTGGGCGAAAAATTAGAAATTTTACTATCTGCATGAGCATCTCAAAAAATCAGCTTTTATTAACGCGTTGCCAATTCATTAAAAAAGCTTTGATTAAAAATATGTTAATGACTGTATCAAATAAAACCTAGAAAAATGTCATTTTGAGCCCGGGATTATAGGAAATGAAATAAATAGGAAATGGGATATTCTTTTAAAACAATAAATGCTAGACAAAGCTTTTTTAGATCGTTTGCAATACTAAAGTGACTCATTCAACGAAGAAACGATTAGAATGAATAAAAATAGAATTTAACTTGCACGAGCACGTGGTGCTTGGCCATTCAAGAAATGATGTTCTGACATGATACAGCGAAATATGCATAGAAGATTTCGTTTTAATCTTTTTTATTCAGTTTTTCTATAGCAATAAGCGTCTTTTCTAGAGGACTCTTTGCTGTTTGCAAATATCCATTGCCATCAAGCGTCATTTGTTTCCACGTGTTAGTTGGAGTTGCTCTTCAGCCTCCAACTAACCCATCAGTTTCTCGCATATACTCTGAATAACTCAGAGTGTCGTTTGCATTTTATGGCTATATCCTTCCACCAATTCCTCAATGTCTGTTAAATCCATCTCTAGCCTCATAATCTTTTACCAGAGCAAACTCTCAGTTAAGAAAACTTCTCATAGTGGCGTTCGGCAACACTATTCAGCTAGAACTTGTTCCAGGTAGATATAATATTTTTAAGCAAGTGTTTAATGCAGAATTTTGATATAGCGATGTATCTCCGTCATTCTTCCAGCGAAACATCGCTCGCTAAGGAATACACTTATTTTAAATTTTGCTTTGCTCGCTATGCGAATCACATGTTAATGCGAGATTAGCAGGTTTGATTGTATTTGATCCACGATTGATCATTCGGCAATAGCTATGATACTCAGTTGACTGACAACCCTTATTAAAGCATTGAAATCTTAAAAATCATGTTTTTATTGTTAGTGGCACTTGCCATGTACAAACTTCGTCGAGGCATTAGTGATTTTAAAGCCGAAAGAAGCCTCTCTTGTTTCAAAGTAGCCCCAACTAGGGCCAATAGTACGACTTAGCTACTCACGCATCACAGTAGCTTGCACGGTTACTTTTTACAGGGAGGGGCATTCATACACCTTACAGAAAGAACACAGAACAACCATGCACGAACCGGGACTCGAACCCGGGATGCTCAGCTCTCAGGGAAGACATGCTACCCCTATGGCAGGATGCCGGCTCTTTTATCATTATAAAAGGTATTTAAAGGTGTCCTATTTATTTTGGAATATTTAATAAGCTAAATAAAAGTATACCCTTAAAAATGAATGGAAAGCAATAAGTAACTACAGCAGTCATTCCATGGCAATTTATTAATTTTATCCTTTGCAAACAATATAGATACTGCATAATCAGATTCCTTTATTGTTTTTATAAGATGGAATAAATACTGTATCGTCAAAATCATAGATTTCATCTGTTTTATTTATATTTTTGTCTGTTTCCCCTGATTTATTTATATTTTTCATCTGTTTTGTTTATTGATTTTTTTTGTTACTATTTTGGGTAATTGTTAAATGCTTTAGATTTATTAGGAAATACTTTGAATCTCGCAATATACAGTACTTTGCTTTAGATATTGTAGTTTACAATATTATATGCTTTTCTTTTCTTCTTCTGTTGTTGTTTTTATTGTTGTTAGTGACACTTGCCATTGGCAAGCTTCGCCAAGTCATCAGCGAGTTTTAAGCCGAAATTAGTGTCTCTTGTTTTGAAGTAACGCCAACTAGGGCCAAGAGCTCGACTTAGCTACACACTCATCACAGTCGCTTGTTTATTCCTTTTTTTGAGGGGGGCCCAGATAGAACACAGAAGAACAGCCCTGTCCGAACTGGGGCAAACCTTGGACCCCTAGGTCTTGGGGTAGGCGTGTTAACCCTATTCCAGGACGCCTGCTTAAAAATCCTACTTAGATTTATTTTCACTTCTCCTCCTGTTTTCAGGGAAACTTTGCTCTTTCCATCTATGCTAATGTTCCTTCAAAATTATTTTCAGAGGAAAAGAACCTTCAGTGTCGTACCGATGACGAATTTCTGCTGCAGTTTCTGAGAGCGAGGAGGTTCAACGTGAAGAAGGCCTTCGCTCGCGTCCAGAGCTTCTTCCAGGTGGCCAGCAAAAGCTTCTCGGATGTCTACGCGAACATGGACGTCGACATCGTGAAGAAGTCCTTCAAGAGTGGATTCGGCAGCCACCTTCCCTACAGAGACAAAGATGGCGCTGCTGTGGTGTTCCTAAAAATAAGTAAGAAGGGCTCATTTTTTTAAATTTCTCTCCGCATTGCAGGCCAAAAGTAAGAAGGGGATTCCTTCGATCTCTCCACACGCAGAATGACTCGAAATTCCCAATGAAATCCAGAAGTTATGTTGTTCTCAAATGAATGAAATAACGAATTCGAGCAGAAAAAATTAAAATTAACTTCAGCGTGGGTTTTTTTCCATGAAATCCATGAAATTTTTTCCTTGAAGATATTGTTTCGAATCTAAATCATTTGATTGCTTTTCAAATAGCCAATTACCCAATGGAAGATGGATAACTTGAACAATGGGGTCAATTCATGGGTCACGTGTAAAGTGCTAAACAAACCGATTCTGCTCAATTTTCACCCGTTCTTCGCATCTCGGAATGCCTGCCGATAACGTTGGTGAAAGTATTGCAATTTAATGTTACGCTAGCCGTATAATTATTAAAAACTTTTGATACATATATTTTTTTAATTTAATATGTTGGATTATTTTCACTAAACTTTTGTATTAATGTAATTTTATTCCTTATATTAAAATTTCAATAAGTATTTTCAATGCAATTATTGTTTTTGCCTAATTAATTAATATCACTTTTTAATTAGTTTGCTACCCTTTTAATTCTTTACTTTCCCATATCCCTTTTTTTCCAAAACATACATTTTGACAAATGGTTATGGCAGTGTTTTTAAAAAATTACTTTTTTTAAAGGTCAAATCACACAGAAAAAGGTAAAGTCCTTCTTTGTATGCTGATTTTGTGAATAAAGTTTTTTTTAAAATAAATATTACTCTTAGATAAGTTAAGATTTTGAAGCTTATCAATCAAATTATTGTTTCTTTCTTAAGTAATTATTATTTTTTCTTATGTAATGATTTTTATTAATATTGAGACTTTGATGTTTTCAGTTTACTCAGAAGAAAAAACAGAAACTCAAATTTTTATCTATTGAATGCATTTTGTTTATAATTTCAAATTATATCAGGAGTGCGTTAATGGCCGTCTCATCGAGAAAAGCGTTGCGGATGAAGACTTAAATGCCATGCGAAGAAGTTCGTGTCATGTGACTTTTATGTCACATGAATTGACCCCATTATTGTGTTCATGATATTATTTCGAATTTAAATCTTTTGTTTGTTTTTCATTTAGACAACTTTTAAATGAAAGGTGAATAACCAGCACAATCGTATTTTTGATATTGCTTCGAATTTAATTTATTTGATTGTTTTTTAAACAAAAAAAGTTGTAATGATGATAGATAACCAGAAATAATGTATTCATGATATTGTTTCGAATTTAAATTATTTGATTGTTTTTCAAATAGACAATGTTCTAATGGAAGATTGATAACCAGGAAAAAATGTTTTTAATAGCATCGTAATGTCAAAGAACTCGATTTGAAAATCTGCGTAAGGGTGGACGAAATTCTTGGACTCAAGTTTTTGACCTCATGGAATGACAGTGAGAAGGAAGAAAAATTACTTAATAATAAAAATTACTTGAGAAGATGGTTAAGCTTTATTAAATTTTAAAATATAAACACTGAAGCTTAATTAAACACACACACACACACACACACACACACACACACACACACACA
>JAOUZG010040699.1:175194-207006 GCA_026289955.1 Argiope argentata
AATAAAATTGGAGACCTTAAGCAAGTTGTAAACGCCATAAGTGCTCAAAATTTTGTTTTCGCTGCCCCACACATGTTTATAATATAATAAAGCAGGAGTTTTCAAAAGGTGGGTCGCGACCCCCAGGGGGGGGTCGAGGGATGTGTCCAGAGGGGTCGCGAAATGAGGAAGAAAAGTTTAAAGAAAATTAATTTATTGTTGTAGTTTTCATTTTAAAAAAAGAGTACACATAAAGCTTTTAATACACATACAAGTTTCTTTTTGTGTTCTATTAGTTAGTGGGATACATGAGCTTGTTTGGAATTAAGCAAGTTTTTAATGTCTGGAATGAGCTTTGTAACACACAAAACAATGTCCTTTTCCAGTGTCAAATGATTTCTTGATTTGGTTTTTTAATTCATCATTATAGAGAATCCTTGTTCACAGTTCTAATATGTAGAAAATGGCATCAAAGTTTTTAATGCGGTTGTGGACAGTTCTGGGTATTCCTTTTTAATTCGTACCCAAAATTTGTCGACATAAGCTTTGTAAGAAGTTACTTTAGATGACTGATCACTTGAAATCTCTATCAGTTGATCATGGTAACGGACAATTATTACAGCTTTTGTTACGGCTTGCTCTCTGAATGGATTGACCATCCACACAACCCCACTCGTATCCTTAACTGGAATGTAATATGTAAACTGTTCAATCAAAGCTTCGAGATGAGATGATACTAGCAAGGAGAGAGATGAAGTGTCAAGGGATGTGGCGCCAGTACCCGACACATTACTTTGGGGGTAGCCAAAATACTTAGTCTAAAAAGGGGATAGCCAAAATAGTTAGTCTTAAAAGGGGGTCGCAATGTCTGAAAGTTTGAGAACCCCTGTAGTAAAGGAAACTAGTACTCGTTTACAATTAATCACATGTCATTCGTGAACTATAGATAAGAAAAGGCCTTTTAGCTCGAGACCTTTGCAGATTGATTGTTGGAATGCGGTTTATATACAAGTCCCAGAAAACTGAATCTGTATTATAGGTGTTCATTTTCTCGGTTGACTGAAACTAAAATTTGACATGGAATCATAACTGTAGTCGCATGATCACATATCAGACCCATATTGTTTACTCAGTAAGAGAAGACATGAGTTTCTCACGCGACCAGATCCATGGGGTCAAAATGACTTCATTATTATTATTATTATTATTTGCCTTTTGGAAACTTCATTGGAATTTATTTTGAAAGTACAATACATTCTGGAAATCATATATTATTAAAAATATTTAAAAATATTAAATGCCATTATTTAAATTCCCGACGTCCTGGTACAATGGTAGCGCGTCTTCCTAATGATCTAGACGTCCTGGTTTCGAGTCCCTGGTCGGGTATGGTTGTTCTGCTGTGTACTATCTGAGAGGCGTGTGAATGTGCCCTCTGTAAAAAGGGGCAGTGCAAGCGAATGTGATGAGTGTGTAGCTAAAGTCGTACTCATGGCCCTACTTAAAACAAGAGACTCTGATTAGGTTTAAAGTGTGGTGATTGTTATATAAGCCAATTAATATCCTTCAAGCTGAAGTGTCCCTTTTGCTTGATCGGCATGATATTCGGCTACTAACCAAAGGATTTGGAGTTCAGGCCTAACGCTATTCGCTAACCACCTCAAAATGGTAACCCGGCGACCGACCTTGGATAAACGCAACCTTCGCACATAGCTTCGTTCAACTGTCGTGGCGCCCTCTAATGGAGACTCAAAGCTCTAGACGCGCATTAAATACGACAATTGTTAACTTCACCACCACTTCACATAAGTATCGTTCGCCCAACTCACTGATGGGATACTCTGTGGTGATTGCTATATAAGGCAATAAATATCCTTCAGCTGAAGGGTCCCTTTTGCTTGATCTGTATGATACTCGGCTACTAACCATAAGATTGGAAGTTCGGACCTAGCGCTATTCGCTAAATATCTAAAAAAGTAAGAAACAACAACATCATTTTAAGTTTTCTAGAGATGTTAAAAGAAAAATCTAAACAATCTTTTAATAAGTACTTACTTTGTTTAATTATTAAAGAATTACACTAATGATAATAGCCGTGAGAATTTAACAAACAAAAATGGAGAGTAAAATGCTTTTAAATATTAATTTAATAATATTTTTTTATTATTTTTTTTGTATTATACAAATTAAAAGCAGTTTCAGTGGCATGGATTTTATGAATACATAAATATCAATAAAAACTTTTGTTATCTGACAGCTGTTTAAAATCCCGATACCTGTCCCAAAACAACCCTAGTGTTACGTTCATACTCGACGTTAATACAATCAAATTAAGATTGGCCATCAACTTCACTTTTACGATGCAACTAGTCCGAATTTCTAAGCATATTTTGACATAATATTAACCAAACCTAGAAGCACTCAAATGTTGTACAATATTCGCAATATTGTTTAATATTGTAGAATATTGTTCAATATCATATAATATCGCACAATATTGTACAATATTATGCTACAGGATGAGATACCTGGGAAATGTCACACACTGATTTTTAATGTTTGTTTTCAAATCCTTAAAAAACAATTTTGGCGATTTATTTATGGGTAAGCAATACTACTAACAGCCTCTTTTGATATTGGGCGTAATCATATTTTCAACAAAGGCCGCTATTTATGTAGATTATTTGTTCTATATTATATTTCGTGTTGTTCATAAATCTCAGAAAATGTGTCATCTCTCATAACGATTCAGGATAACCATGAGATTGCATATTAAGGAAGGAGGATACTAATTATACAACTTAGTAAATATTTTTATTTAAAACATTTTTATTAATTTCATTATGTGAATAATATAAAGATAAAATACTGAAATTCAATTTTCACTCACTTTCTTACTTCGAAACTTATTGAAATTATATTCACATAAAATTTCTCGAAAATTTAATTTTTCATAAATTTTGGAATATTCATTTGTTTATTACTTATTTTGAAAAATTTTTAATTTCGAATAGGTGGCGCCATCTGGTGGGGAAAAGGAGCAATTAATTTTACATGTCCATTTTATCATAATACTAAATTAATATTAATAAAATGAAATCTGAAAAAAAAATAGTTTGAACAAAAATCTCTACTTTTTAGATCATGAAATATCTTAGTAATGATGTCTAACATTAATTTAAAACTCATAATTCGCTTCACTTTTTAGTTGAAATGCTTCATTACAAATTCAAAAGATTTTAAAATTGTGCATCTATTTAGATCTTATATTGTTATTATGAGCATTTATCTTCATTAAGCTTTTATTTTAAAAGTGAAAGTTCATCAAATAATGAAAAATGATACTATGAGCTTTTATTAAGCCAACCAAGATTAATTTATTTTAGTTGTAAAATAAAAGTATAGATGGCAGCACGGCGAAAATCCTTTTTTAATAGTTTTAAAATCTCTGAAAGAATGATACCAGTCCATTTCCTGTCACATTGTTTATTAAAAAGAAAATATGATCCTAGAATTAGTCACACCTTTCATTTTTTATGTCTTTTTCTATAGTTAAGAATTTCAGCAATTAGTAAAATAGTAATCAACGTCAATAATTCTGAAGAATATATACAATCCATAGACTTGTCAAAAGCGGCCTAGAAAATAAATTCATACACAACAAGAATTAAAACTTATTTCAAACATATGAAGGCGGTAATTCAGAACCCTCATCATTAAAAATCATAAAACTGAATTGTTTCTAAGATTTAGTTAAACATTAAATGAAAACATTCCCATTTTTTTTTTTAAATTCTTTCTCAGCTCTTAATAACTTGCAAAATTTGGTAGTTCTGTTGTTGTTACTAATGGCCCATGTAATGGACAAGCTTCACCGAGGTATCAGTGATTTTAAGCCGAATGAACGTCTCTTGTGTTTGAAGTAGTGCCAACTAGAGTCAAGAGTATGACTTAACTATACACTCATCAGCTAGTACAGCACCTTTTTGCAGAGGGCACATTCACACCGAAGAACAACCACGACCGAACCGGGACTCAAACCCGGGACGCCTAGGTCCCGGGGAAGACGCGCTGACCTTCTGGAGAGTTTTTTTTTAATTTACCATTATGCAAAGGTAATAAATCTTAAAGCATCCTTAGACTTCGAATTAATTTCAAAAGTAAACTAATGGGAATTTTCTGCCCGAGATTTCATCGAATACACTTTAGTTAAGCCTCTTTCCCTTATAAAGTGGATCTAACAGTTGACCATGAATGCTACGAGTGTTCCATTTTTTTCCATACCTGACGATTATATATTTTTTTTACCATAAAACCAAACCGATACTTATGTATTAACTGTACAGTATTAGAGAACAATTGTTGTGAAAAATCGATCTTTGGTATAAATGGGCCTATTTTAATAAATTTAGCATACCTCTCTTTTAATTTTATTTGGTGATTAAACTTACTGTAACAATTTGTAAATATTTCAATATGTGAGTTTTTTTGGGGGGGGGAGATTATGTATGAATTAAATTTATGATTGTGCAATATTATTTTTAATATCTGAATTCAAATCTTCCACCTATAACCTAAGAATCAGTTGTTTTTGTTTTGATTTAGTTTGTGCGGTATGGCAACAACTAGTTTTAAAAAGTGTACATTGTTTCAATTTATTTTTTGTCCTGTGATATGGAAACAAGGATTTTAATTGAAATGTAAAGAAATTAATACATTTTTTTTCGTGAATAGATCACTTATCTGTGGATCTTTTGATCATTTGAATGAATTGCATTTGAAAAGGCGTCCGCAAACATAATTTTTATTACCGTTAATTATACTTACGTAATAATAAAAATATACCAATACCGATAACTGAATATGTATTTCAGGCCACGTATTTCTATATATTCCTACGGATTAAAGTCAAAGTTGGTCGTAGAAGTTCGTTCCATACAAAATTTCGTTTATTCAAATTGTTCTGTTTATAATCATGAAAAACAAGTAATAGACATAAAAAAATAAAGCCAATTCCTATTTAGATCAACAAAGAAAAAAATTTTAGTTACTTTTTTTAAAAATAATTACAATGAATATTAATAATTTACCAAAAAAATTATTGATTTTTGTAAGAAATGACTCGCATTTTTCTCTGTCAAGCAAAAAATTCTAAAATCCTCACATTTTACCGATTGAGCTACTGCCTGTTGGTCGCAAACGCTATTACAAATTGCTAAAACTCTACTAAAAGTAATAGAAATAATTTAAATCTAACTAAATAATTAATATTTAAAAAAATTATTAACATCGAGTGTTATCTTCTACAAGTTTAAAAAATTGTATTTGAACTTGAGTGGCTGAATAAAAAATGTTTTAATTGAAATTGAAAATTTGAACAAGATATATAGGAGAGTGTGAACTAATAGTAGGAATTGAAAAATACAGACCGAGGCGATCAATCATTTTGGGAGATCTGATTAAATATTTAGAAGGGGGTCTAAAATTGTGAGTTAAATAACTTTTATTTAACTTAATTTTTTCAATGTTCTCTTTTTCGTGTGTACAAAGGCAGAAAAAAAAACATATATTAATGACTAGTGACAGATGATCAGTTTCTGGACGGTTTCAGTTCCAAATCTGTGGCAGATTGGCATTTTAAAGTGATATTTTATTTATATACTTCTTCATATTCTGTCGCCACTAGTATATGGACGACCGAACAGGCAAGCATTTTTCAGAAAGGATTCTGTTCACAATTTGATAAAAATTTATAAATTTGATGTAAAAACTGAATTTCATCAGTTTAGCTCAAAGCAGATGTGAGCTCTTGCACCCACAGAGAGACAAACAACACACAGACATAATAACAAAAGTGTGTTTTTCCAATTTAAGATTATCTGAAATGTAAAGAGACGTCAAAATCTCTCAAACAAAAATCTCGAGTTCAAATTTTCTGAAGGTTACAACACTTTTTACCATGTCAGAACATGTTGTTGTGGGGATGAGACTTTTGGCGTCAACAAAAATCCGTAAGCGAAAAAAAATTACTATCTGCACGAACATCTAAAAAAAATCAGCTTTTAATAACACGTTACCATTGTATTTACAAAAGTTCCAATTAAAAAAAAATAAGTTAGTGACTACAGCAAATAAAACCTAGAAATATGTCATTTTGAGCACGTAATTATATGAAATGAAATAAAGAGGAAATGGGATATTTTTTTAAACAATAAATGCGAGACAAAGTTTTTTTGGATCTTTTGAAATAATAAAGTGACTCATTCGATGAAACAATTACAATGAAAAAAAAATGTATTATAATTTGCACGAGCACGTGATGCTTGGCCGTTCAAGAAATGATGTTCTGACATGATGCATTGAAATATGCATAGCAAATTTCATTTTAAATTTTACATTTGTTATTCAAATTAAGTTTAAAATTTTATCAAACTATCTTTATGCGTTTGTAGTAGCAGTGCTTAGAAACCTATAAATTCATTGTAAAGACTACATACCACGTTTCATCTATCTAACCCAAAGCGTTTTTTTAAACATTCGAAACATTCGATTTTTTTAAACATTGAATTTAAACATTTGAGACATAGCGAAGGAAATAATTCCAAAAATGTGTTTTTCGGACTGAATGAAGTTTAATAAATGGAGAAATTTCCTTATCTTGAGGTGGAGGTGTTTTTTAACGATTACAATATTTTTTCGATATTTCGCTGATGAAACTTAGGTATAAAGCTTATAAAATAGATGCTGCACTGTTCAACGTTGTTTTAAAATAACACTTCAAGGGGGCACCCTGGTTTGGACCGGGGACCTCTCGATCTGCAGTCGAATGCTCTACCACTGAGCTATACCCCCGCGTGCGTGAACGTCTCAAGATAAAAATTTGTTGATTAGAGATTTTTCGCTATCTTTTTTCAACCAGTAGTTATTATCTTCAATAAATCAGCTGTTACTTCAATCAGCACTTTCCCAGTTCCCACGTTTCAACACTTTGATTAAAATGAACTTTTTTGAAGATTTTTGCCAACTAAGATAAAAATGTTAGCTATTTTCAATCATTCCACTCTACTGCACAGTAGCGATTTGTATTGGTCTTCTTGAATAATCTCGCTGTTATTTTTGTTGATTTTTCGTTGAAATGAGTAAACATGATCATTTAGATGAAAGTATGGGGTGGAGAATTCTGAGTAGACTTGAGGCAGTGCAGTCCCAAGATCAGGTTGCTAGGGAATCGAATGTAACTCCAAGCGTTTTGGGATTTGTGTTTCGGATTTGTGGAATCAGTTTTAAGACAGTGGGACAGTCTTAAGACCCGTGTCCAGAAGACCAGGATAAGGTCGTCCAAGAGCAACAACGCCCAATGAAGACCAGTATTTGTTACTTACAGCCAAGCGCCAGGTGACGTCTACAGCGACACAACTGTCTAGAGACCTCACTGCTTCCACAGGAACAATAGTTAGACAGTTGCCAGGAGGCTTGGTGATAGAGGGTTGTATGCCAAATAGCCCGCCATTTTCATTTTACTCACTCCTTCCCACAAAAGAGAACGTGTACAATGGTGCAGACAGCACCAATACTGGACACAGCTCCAATGGGCTAATGTTCCATTCACAGATGAGTCCAGATTCAGTTTACAATTTCATATGGGGGGATATTCATAAGCAGGGAGCTTTGAACCCCGATACCATCCTGGTAACACCATGGAAAGGGACCATTATGCTGGCGGAGGACTGATGGTTTGGGCAGGGATCATGCAAGATACCCGCACACAGCTCCATGTGTTTAGCACTGGTGCAGTGAATGTTTAGAGGTACAGGCAGGAGATTCTACAGCCCTATGTGCGTCTTTTCAGGGGTGCTGTTGGCCCTGAATTCGTTTTTAGATAATTCCTGACCACATAGGGCTGTCCTGGTTGAGGAGTGTCTGGAAAGCGAAGATATTCATTGAAGGGATTGTCCAGTCGAAACTCCTGACCCTAACCCCATTGAACATGCTTGGGATGCTCTTGGAAATGTTATTGTGATACGCCAACCCCTAAACAAAAACATTCCGTAGTTAAAAACAGCTCTGATGGAAGAGTGGGAGGGTCTTTCACAAGCATTCCTTAACTCTCTCCTTAAGAACATGCATACTCTTTGTGTCAGATAAATACTCGTGTGTATTTATCTGTCAGAGGAGACCACGCACCATGCAAGCCTCACTTTCATTGTCATCTTTCATCATGAAGTTCAGTCCACGTTGGACTATCGGCAATAACTCATACCAATGAATGGCACATTAATTTTTGCTTTGCGCATTTTATTGTTATACTATAAGTTATATTCATACCAAATTTCATTAGTTTTTATCCAGTATTTCTCGAGATATTTGGGGAAATGCCTGCCTTCTGTACTGGTGTGTGTGTGTGCGTGTGTTTCAGCAGCATGATCAAAAGAGGGACAATACCTGGATTCTTAATATTTGGAATATTTTAGGAAGAATAAATAACAAATTCATGTATACAACTCAGTTCTTTCTGGAAAATTAAATGATGAAACTAATTGAAGTTAGATTTGGTTTACACATACGAAAGCATGAAAACTGGACCAAATATACATTTACTATTTGAATCACCAAATTTTTCTCTAATTTTTACGCTAATTCCCGATTTTAATACATTAAAACACCATAGCTTACATCAAAGTTTCCTATCACATTCTTTTTAAATTAAATCATAATTGTTCAGTTTACCCAATTGAATTATTTATGTTTAACTTATTAGCAACTTGGTAAGAAACTTTTTTTCTCACATTTTTTGTGTGTGTTTATGTGTGTTGATATGGAATAACAGTTATGACGTCATGGTTCTTCGTTAGCCTTTTAAAAATGTATCCGCTTTGAAAGAAAGAAGCCTACATGATAATTAATAATGTAATACCGGTAAAAGCAGGCAAATTTTGGAGACATCAAACCGCCTAACCAAAACAAAGTCATTTTCTTACATAATAATAAGTTGTTGTTTCAAAAAATAAATTAATAGTGAATAATTGTCATTATGCATCAAAACTACAACTTAATCTATAAGCCACAACTATATCAAAATAGACTTTGGAAATGTATAGTCTAGAAAATTTTCGTCACCGTTTAAAACACGACGCATTCCATTGACAGATAAAAATTTTAAAAAGAAAGGGGGGAAAAACTGGAGAATGTTTCGATTACAATCTTCTGTTACAATCTTCCACATTGATAAGAAGATAAAAACATCATTTATTTCTCGTATGATGGGGCAAATATGAAGCGCATACACCGGAAACAAGCTTAGTAAGCATGAAATGCGCAAACCTTAATGCGTAGTCGAGTTTTTTCCCATAACACATGTGTTTATTTTTTGGATAAAATATTAGATACGAAGTTCCGCAGAATGATCTACTGCAACAATTCTTATCTACTGCAAACAAAACGTCACTTTTTGTATCAGTTTTGATAATGAATTTGCACCTTGAGAAAAATGAAGGATTTCTGTTTCATTCGGTTCATTATCAATTGTTCGATAAATTATTGAATCAATGGCAGAATTAGGTATTTTGTCGTCAAAGCAGTGTAAATTATGAGACTGTTATTTTAATAACCTGTTTTAATTCATTTCATAATGCAGTAATTTTTAATTTAATTTAAAAGCAGTAATTTTAATTTGGTTTAAAAATTGTAAAAGTTTTATTTTTGAAAAATTTTATTAAGATGTGAAAACATGATGTTGCTTTGGCAATTTAAAAAATTAAGTTGTTTAATTGAAAAGTTGTGGTTCTATTGTACTAGTTCAGAAATCCTTCTGTGTATTGCAAAGCAGTCTAAAATAAATATTAGACAACATTTGGGTAGTGAAAAAAGATTAAAGATGAAATACCTTTGAAAAATAATTTCTTCTACTATATTATGAAGTTAAATATAAATAAAGATTAAAATGAAATCTGCTATGCATATTTTAATGTATCATGTCAGAACATTTCTTGAACGGCCAAGCACCACGCGCTCGTGCGAGTTAAATGATATTTTCATTCATTTTCATGGTTTCATCGAATGAGTCACTTTAGTATTGTAAACGATCCAAAAAACTTTGTCTCGCATTTATTGTTTAAAAGAATATCCCATTTCCTATTGATTTCATTTCATATGATCACATGCTCAAAATGACATTTTTCTCGGTTTTATTTGCTGTAGTCATTAACTTTTTTAAAAATCAGAGCTTTTGTAAATGCAATAGCACCGCTTTATTAAAAGCTGATTTTTTGAGAGGCTCGTGCAGATAATAATTTTTTTTATTTTTAGCCTACGGATCTTTGTTGACGCCAAAAGCCTCATCCCTAAAACTAACATCATGTTCTGATATGATAGAAAACTCTATCACTGCTTTGTCGAAACATAGCATAAGGTTGAGGATATAGAATAACAACTGTCTGAAACGGAATAATTCGATACCGTGACGTGAAATGCGTTCAACTGCAAAATGCGAATTTAGTTTTAGAATCCACAGCGATCTGTCATTTTGAAACAAATTACTTGGTAACATAATACAACTTAATGAATCCTGAAGTCCTATTAAAACTACAACGTAACATAGACTACATTGCAACATAACCTACAAACATAATATATAATACAACGCACATAATATAGCTTATTTAGTACTTTAATACTGATGGCATAGCAGCATAACATAATGCAGACATAATACAGAATACAATTTATTTAGTACTTTAGTACTAATATTAGTCCAGCCTAATGCAGACATTATACATATAGAGATTAAATTAGTGGTCATTACCATTCCACTGACGGTGTCTTGGTATAGGGGTAGCGCATCTTACCTGTGACGTGGGCGTCCTGGGTTCAAGTCCCGGCGCGGTATGTTCGTTTTTCATATGCTCTATCTATTCACCGTTTTACCATTCTATATCTAGATATGTGAACGTGTAAAAAGCTGCTGTGCAAGCGAATATGATGCTTGAGTAACGAAGGTGTACTCTTGGCCATAGGTGGCGCTACCTAAAGCAAGCATAAGTGACCGAGAGGATGGTGAACTAGATTACATCGACATGTAGCTCTGCATCGAATTAATACGATGTCACCCAAAAGAGAATGAAACTACATGATATTATCAGTTGAACACAAAAATTAATACAGAGTATGTGGTACTCTTAATATGTATAAATTTTCTCTACCTGATACAAAGTATTTTTCGGTACAGCATCACCCAACTAAGCATTCAATCTACATATTTTCAGAAACCATGCTTTTGCAAGTTCACCAAGAGTCGAACATACATTATTTGAAGCAATGACTCATCTCTCAGGTCGGTAAAACCAACTATAATTAAGTTTGCCATATTTCCCACACTTTTTATCTTTACCGCATGAGTAGAATTCTTAACCAATCTGACCGCTCCATTTCATTAATAGAATTTCCGTCGATTGGCGTAGGCGGAATGGCGGGATTCCGAAGTTTGTTTACTCTTTCGCTTCTTGCCTGTCCGCTGGTACTTGAAGAGAAATAAAAACGCAGAAGTGTTGTTGAAACTAATTTAATTGAGGCTGCTGAAAAACCGGTAGCAGGTGAAAAATATTTGATTTCTTTTTTCTGCATCTGTCAAAAATTAGCTTTTCTGCTTGTGTTATTCTTTTCTTTCTTTTTTTTTTCCATGTAGTTTCAAAAGATAAAATTTAAATCGTCTGCTCGGTTTCGTTTCTGTAATTTCCACTAATATATTTATTCCATTTAATTTTAAAATTTCGGTGTTTATTATTATTATGTGAGAACATGAAGCCGTTTTCGTTAGGAGGTTTTGGTATCTCCGAAATTTACGGACAAAAAATAAAAATCATGGGCACCGGAAATTAACGGCCGAAGAATTTTTTTACCCATTTTTATCAGCTTTCCATTATTATTTTGTATGCTTCTTTGAGAGCAGACGCGTTAAAAAAAAGTTGACGTAGAACTATGACATCAGAGCTGTTATTTCATCTCAAAATAGCTCGAGTTCCAAAACTTTGTTTGCCAGCTAGATAAAAGGAAAAAAAAGTTTTAAAAATTATCATTATATATATACATATACCTATATATGTAGATAGGGGGATAGAAACTGCTCGAGAAGTTTTGTGATTGTTTCAAACCGGTTTAAACTGGTTAATGACTTAAATTAACTGAAACAAACAAAGATTAGAAAAATAAAAATGTTCTTCATGATAATTTAAAATGTGCGATCTTAGATTTCATTTTAGTTATTTTTGCTTACAATTTAATAAATAATATTCTTGTATCGTAAAATTTTATATAATTAGTTTCACAAGTAAATAAGCATCACATAAAAATATATAATTAAAAAATATTTTTTGTGTAAAATTTAATAACGAATAAGCCTTATATGAGCGTTTTATGCTTTTTCCCTTTCTCCTATGCGAAGTAAACAATGACAATAAACAGTCGTCGATGGATAATTCCAACTCCAAATTTTAATGAATTTCCGCTTTTTAGATCATTTTAAGTAAAATAAAACAGATTTTTTTTTAGCTCACACTCTCTCTATATATATAGGGTGTTCATTAATTATTGTTGGGGTTTCGGTACCTTATAACTTTCGAATAAAAAATATTTCTCAAAAACCGATTACGTATTCGTAAATTACAACTCAAAGAATTTGACTAATGATATTAAAGTGCACAAAAAGCTTATTAAAAGCTTATATTAAAGCTTTTAATAAGCTTTAGTTTGCACAATAAGCTTGCAAAATTTGCACTTTGTAGGCATTCAGCTGAAGGCGGTTTATGTAACTGCACAGATGATTGTCCCTTTGATTTTCGTGAGCTGCGAGTAAACGTTTCTTGGATGCGATCAACATTTTCCTGTGAAGTGCTCGGTCTTCCTGCTCCCTTTCGATGTAGAACACTACCAGTTTCCTGAAATTGAATTAATAAGCGTCTAATAGAATCATCCGAAGGAGGATCTTTCTTGTACGTGGTCCTGAACGTTGAGTATTTATGACTTATTTAGCTTCAGAAAACCGCATTGCTTTTTCTTACACGGTTGCCATTTTTATTTATGACGTCATAATTACCCATACTGCAAATGAGCTAAGATCGCATTGTTGTCAGGTTAAATTCTTTGAGTTTTGCGGTTTTTGCGTGATATTTTTTATTTGAAAGTTATGAGGTACGAAAACCCCGACAATAATTAATGAATATCCTGTATATTTTGCTCAAATTTTCAATCGTTAATAAACTACCTTTTATTCATTCACTCAAGTTCAAATACATTTTTTAGAACTTTTAGTGGATGACACTTGGTGTTAATACTGTTTTAAAAAATATTAATTCATTCATTAAATTTAATTCATGTTTAATACTTTAAAAAGAGTTTTAGTAGTTTGCAATGAAAATTAAAATCAACAGACAGTAGCTCAATCGGTAAAATGCGAGAATTTCAGTATTTTTCGCGTGAAGATGAAGCATGCGAATTCGTTTTTTGCGAGAATGAATAATTTTTTGAAAAACTATTTATATTAATTGTAATTATTTAATAAAAAATAACTAAAATAAAATTGTTCTTTGTTGACTTAAATAGGAATTGAGTTAAAATATTTTTTTATTACTTGTTGCTAATGTGCTTGGATATGTAATGAAACTAATTACTTTTTCATGTTATTGCATTGTTACTCTCACAAAAACCCTCCACACAAAAGCAGCCACTAGTACCAGGTACAGTTTTGTTTTCCGTATTCCAGCCAGCTGGTAATCAAAACATTTGCCCGTCGCCACTCCTGCAGTCAAAACAAAGAGAGGGGAATTGGGGTAGCGGAGTCGCGTGAGTTTCACGAAGAGAGAGCAGCGGAGAAAGTGTGTTAGTGGGAACCGTCACAGACCACTTCACAAAGGAGTTGAGTATCTCTCGGCTCGTATCGTTTGGTCTGTCGAAATTGCACCGACACATTATCCTACATCGTGATCTTGTAGGCCTGTTTCATGCAGCGGCTAACAATGAATCAGTATTCAGACAGCAACCGGACTTGCAAATAGACAGTATACACTTCCATTTTGACCTTCATGTTCGTGAAGAAGGACATCAGTCAAAGAGAACAATCTCAGATCCAATGCGAAATATGATGTTTTAATGTGAATCTGATAATGGAGTTCTGATTTATAAAAGGTTAGAGGCTCAGTTTTATTGAAGAGGGTAGATTTAACTCAAATATATATGCCATATCTTCGAAATAATACTCGAAGATATATGTCTAAAGTATTTCAACTATCTTCCATTGATTTAAAATTTGGTAAGTGATCTGGAAACTAGATAATATCTTCGAAAATAAACTTTACCAAATGATTTGGTTACAAACGTTACCAAAAATCATGATATAAATGATTAAGTGATTAATGACATTCTTGTATGTGTGTGTGAACATAATTTTGCATGCGTTTCCGAAAAGAAGAAAATTCTGAAATTTTAACTTTGATTTATTTTATACTTTTCACGACAATTATATTATTTATATTTGAAAATTTTAAAAATGTGCTTCCCGTGATGGAATAAAATGAGCTTAAAAATTATTTACGCTGTTAAAACGGCATTCTTTAGGGATCAACTGATTGGAGATAGCGTAACCGTAACTGAATTAGGAGCTAACAAAGTTCCAAACAACAAAAAGAACCCTCCAGATCAAATAAGTTTATTATCTTGATTCAAACATATATTCTCGTAAACAAACAGATCACGTCCCTTTTCTCTTGATTTCATTGAACATGAAAATGTCCCATGAGGGACATTAAAAAACTGTTTTTTGCAATAGGTTGATTTTGAAATTGCAAACTCTTGAAGCAAAAGAAAAGTTTAGCTCCAGCAATAGTTAGTCCATCAACAGCCAGCCATAATCAATTTCTTATGAATAACATAAGCAAAGACAAATGAATCGATTAACAAGAACAATATTAATCCTCGTAATTGGGGATGAGATGCTTCCGATATGGTGGTTGGATTAGGGTGGTTGGTTGGAATAGGTGGGAATTAGGCTTCTCCTATCGATGATGGGACATACTTCCTTCGGGGAGGGTTGTACCGTGGCCAACAACAGTTCTGGCTAATTGCTGTTGCGGTTTTCCGGTCATTCAGTTCCTGTGGTTAATCCGTATACCTTCGTGGCGGGTCGGAGAGTTTGTTTTATGACTTACCCTCAGAAGCTACTGCACCTCTTCTTCCGTTGTAAAGCGGAGCTCAAAAAACAACAACAATCAATATTAAAAACTGAATCCTCAATGTTAAAAATTTAAATTTTTCGTTAAGAGAGACAAGTATTTCTAAATGTTAAAACACAAAATATGTAGCTTCAATATGTTTAAAAATCAAAAAGGAGTTTATTTCTTTTTATCTGTTTTGATATATTTCATCAAAATTGGTTTTAATAATAATAATAATAATGCTGAAATAATCTCCAATTATTACGAATATTAATAAGATTAATTTAGCATGGCAATCGGCTTTAAGGAATACATGTTATCACAAAAAAGATTTTTATCATATAGTTTAAATTGCATTTTGGGAAATAGTGATAAAATATTCCGAATGATTGGCTATACCTCAAAAGATTGATTAGCAATGCTACTCCAGATCTTTTTATGAATGATTCTTAAAAACGTTAAATGGTTTCAATTTCTAATCCGAGTTGCACAAATTACCCTCATTTTTTTATTCTGTTCAACTCCAAAATTAAAAACATATCGCTTAACTTGAGTTTTTCGTCTTGGCGAGCATGCAAATAATCCAACTGTGAAAGTCGTAGCCAAATGACGATTAACAAACTCGGCTTGATTTTCCGTCTACATAATCTTTTTGTTACTTACTTGTATACATAGTAGAAAAAAATACCAGTAATCGTCAAGAGAATTCGAACGCGATATTTTAATGAATTTCCACGTTTTAGACCTCCTTGAGTTCAATAAACACAATTTATCTCAGGACGGAAAGTGTTCACTCGTCTGTCTGTTGCACAAGCGCAGTTTGCGGTTTTCGCACATACGTGTATAAATTAAATTCGCAATTATGAAACTCCCCTTTTTATTTTGATACGATTTTAATGTACTAAAACCTTCCCCAATAAATGCTTCTATAAAATGGTATGAACATCCCCAATATCCATTATTTATTTCACGAGTGTTTGTGGTTCCAACATACAGACGCTTTCAGGAGATCTCATTTTATACTGTGTATGGATATTGTTCACATTTTCAACTGTTAGTAAATATTTCTTCACCCACTCAAGTTTAAATGCATTTTTGGATGATACTTGATAATAATACAGTTTTTTTCAAATATTAATTCATTAAATTATTTAATTTTTATTAATTAATTAAAAACTAACTTTCTCACCAAAAATCTTCATTTCTTCTCTGCCAAATAAGGAAGACTTCTGTTTTGCCCCCACTCTAATGATTTTAGACTTAACATGTTTTCGACCGTTTATGTCAAGCAATTCTGTTTAATTTATTAGTATTTGATGCATTTGAAATTAAACAGTGTTAATTCATAGTTATTTCAGACTCATTTGTAAGTACTTTTGAATTAAAATAAAACAGAAAAAAGGAACATTTCTAATCTGTATCCCGTTATCCCAACTGGCGTAGAAAATTCACTCATTTGCGTTGCCTCAATAGGTATTGAAAATACACGCATGCGCAATATGTCATGTTCTATTTTCATTGGGTCCGGACTTGATTTTGTTTTGGCCAGACATAATTTTTTAATAAATTCTTTATATTAATTGTAATTATTGAATAAAAAGTAAAGTTATAATTTTTCTTTGCTAATCTAAGTAGGAATTGACTTACTTTTTTTATATTACTGGTTTTATTTTAATCGGTTGAGAATATTTGTCAAAAACACAAATTTGAATTTCAAATACTATTAAACACATAGTCCGGATTAATCGCCAAATAATTAGCCAAGAATGACACGACAGATTCATTAAAAATGCTATAATCACCCCAAAAGTGAATATTTCATAGATAATGTGAGCCGACGCTATATGAGCGGCTCTCTGTCATAACAAATACATTAAAAAGTATGCGAGAAGATTTTCGGGAGACCACTGTAGCTAAATGTTGAAAGACATCATTACTACTTTTCCGTTGGCTAAGCTCAAGCGAAAAATCGCTAAATTTCTTACAGCGACTTTAAAGCAAAAAATCGCCAAACAATGTAGAATTCCGCCAAATTTATTTCTCGATTTTTTGCTTGCGCCCGCTAACGGAAAAGCACCGCATTATTTAACTTTGTTGATTGTTTACAATGAACGGAAAATATTTCTACTTTGTTGCATGAATGCTCGAAATAAGGAATTTCCTTTTAACTTTGTCGAACGATATCGTGACCTTCTGCTGTTTGATTATTTTACCCATCAGGAACCGCGTATTTTTTCGCTCAGGATTAATTGAAACAAATTATTTTGCAACAATCGATTATCCATTGTTCGAAGAAAAGCGATTATTTTTGTTGTTGGGGATAGCTCAAAACAAACAATTCACTCGATAACCTGGCAGCTTACAATGTAGCCTTTTACTCACTGAACTCGTTCTCATCTTGAAGAACGCTGTTATTCGCATTTAGGGAAACTATAAAAAATAAATAAAATGAAATCTGCTGTGCATATCTCAATGTATCATGTCAGAAAATCATTTCTTGAACGGCCAAGCACCGCGTGCTCGTGCAAATTAAATTATATTTTTATTCATTTTATTCGTTTCATTGAATGACTCACTTTAGTATTGCAAGCGATCCCCCCCCCCCAAAAAAAACGTGGTCTCGCATTTATTGTTTAAAGAAATATCCCATTTCCTATTTATTTCATTTCATATAGACGTGCTCAAAATGACATTTTTCCAGGTTTTATTTGCTGTAGTCATGAACTTATTTTTTTAAAATCTTAGCTTTTGTAAAGGCAATGGCAACGCGTTATAAAAGCTGATTTTTTGATCTGCTCGTACAGATAATAATTTTTATTTTTATTTTTTGACTCCTAATTTTTGTTATGCCAAAAACACCTCATCCCCCAAACAACATCATGTTCTGACATGATAATAATCCACTTTTCAACCAACTTATCGGTGACTTAAAAAAAAGTGGATGCTATTTTTCTTGAAATTCAAAATAAACAGTTCCTTATGTTCTGACATCTTACAGCCCGACATTATGTTTCTTCAACCTTCTAGAACCTTGATATTTACACCCATTGCTACTATAAACAATACATTATTTTAAGCATTTTTTGTCAGAAAAAAAATGTTTGTTGCTTATCCTAGAGATATTACAAAATCAACAATACCCTCATCATATCGTCGACTGGCATGACCTTGCATTGTCTAAACTTGTTCAGCCATTAGTATCCATGATGCTTTTTATTCAGTTTTACAATGAGCAAGTGTCATTCTGATGTGTGTGTTTTAAATTCGTCAAACTTATACTGAAATTTTTATTCATGAATTATAGCAAATAATAATTTTTGTTAGTTGTAATATTTTGGCTAAATTTAGAATGTCGATCATTTTAAATACGGCTACACCATAATCTGTCACCAGGTATCTCATTTGACTGAAGAGCGTACGATTTAAATTTTAAACAATGACTTCGTTTTTAATTTGGAATGGATATTCACCTAAAAGAAGTTTTGCAAAGCTTGGCATGAGTATTCTAAGAATAGATCGGGACACGGTTTCCTGGTGGTAATTTACTGGCTTCGGAATCGAAATGGTTTTAGGTTCCACACTTGATTCCGTCGTGTAAGTGGTCTGGTGCATCTTAAATCTGACAGGTACACACGTCTTTTCGCTGGTGTGGCGAGAGAGATTCCAGTTCAGATGTCTTCCTCGTCATCTTACCGAGGTCAAAGTTACAAGATTCGTTCCCCAAATAGCCTTAATGTTTTAACGGGACTTTTAAACAGGACGTTAACTGAATTAAACTACCTATGAATAGATCAATTTAATTTCTATATCTGACTGCTTTATAGTAAAAATGAACATCTGAGTATAAGCACTAGAGTGGTTTGGCGGTTTTCCGACAAGACCATGTAATCTAATCAATTTTTACAAATATGTCGTTGGAATGGGAAAAGGCGCAACTCTAAGAGATATTTTTTAAAACTTTAATTAATTAAAAAAATTTCTTCATTCAACAATTTTTTGTGATGACTTCCAAAAATATTATAGCATAAAAATATTTTTTAAACTTAATTTTTGACAGTAGATTATAAAATTGCTCAAACCATTCTATTGTTTCATAAAATATTTAATCTCTTCATTTTCTTTCCACTCCATTATTCTAAAAGAAAAGAATTTTATAACTCTAAAAATGAAAGAATTTACAAAATGAATAAAAATCTAAGTGAAACGCGAAATTTATAATTTAGATGAACTGTAGAATTTGGTTTTTAAAAGTACTATGAGACGGCAATCATGAAGATAGTTAATATGCACTATGATTAGAAAATATGTAAAAGCATTAAAACAATTGGTTTTAACATTCGACAAGTTTAGATGATCATGGGCTTGACATTACGTCAAAGCTATTAAACATAATCAATAAACCCGGCTAATCAGACGGACGATAAAATCAACTAGTATTAAATAAGCAATGTAAATGGCAAAGTTAATGATATAGGCATAAATATACTAACAAAATATCCGGATGGGACTTCAGTCTGAGATGATTAACATTAATTAAGTCTGGTTTGCTAAGTTGGGTATTGGAAAAATTATTTATAGAAAGAAAATGAAATCTTCGACCGCAAATTTCAAGTTATCGGAGAAAACCTCATTATTCTTTAGGTCCTTGTTTGTCTTCATTAATTTAAGTCATTAACCAGTTTAAACCGATTTGAAACAATTACAAGACGTCTCTACCCCTCTCTTTATATATAGGTATATATATAATGATACTTATTTTAAACTTCCGTTTTCAATTTTTCAAGCTGGCAAACAAAGTTTAGGAGTTCGACAGATTTTGAGATGAAATAACTATAATGTCATAGTTCTTCGTCAGCTTTTTAAAATAATATTTGCTGTCAAGGAAGCATGCATAAAAATAATGCAATAATTTAAAAAGCCAGTCAAATTTTCAAAAATTCATCTGCTATCAAAAAAGCATACATACTAATAATGCAATACTGGTGAAAGCAGATAAAAATATTTTTTGCCCTTTAGTTTCGAAGGCATCAAAACCTCCTAACCAAAATAATATCACGTCCTTACATGATAATAAAAAATCAATTATAAAGCGATAAAAAATTTAATTAAAAATTGCAAAATAGTTAATTATTTAAAATTTTCACATCATTTAAAAAATAGTTATTATAGCTCCACTGTTCGTTTAATTTTTTTAAATTTTATTTTTCATGGATGCTTTTATATATATTTTTTTCAATTGATCTACTCCCTTTTATAAAAGACTCACCATATCTTATACATGTTACAAAAAATGGTTAGGAGAATTTCTCATATGTTTTTAAATTAATAATCTAATTTAATTTAATATAAGAAAACTTTTGTTTTCAAATCTCTTTGACCCTGCTGTATCTTAATACGACATTCTTTTTATACACCCTTTTATGTTGTGAAAAATTCTTAAATTCATATTCTTGTGACATTAAATTTATAGTAAGATCTGAATTTTACGATTTGAAACCGTTAAAGGTCCAAAATATTTGAATCATTCAAAAAATAGTATAATAAATCAAACAGCATTCATTCATGATAAAGATTGTTCAACCATGAAAGCATCTGTCAAGTATTGTCAGAATTGTTTATGCATTAAAATCGAAAAAAGAATTTATGGTTTATTTCAAAACACGGAAACACGGGGAAAAAGTTTTATTATTTCTCAGAACGCAGGTTTATTTTCTCTAGGAAATTTCCTTCGTACTAACTTCTCTAGACGATTAAAGAATATATAAAAATCGCCACCAACTAAATGTATTTCTTTCAAAATATGAAATAATTCCATAATTTGATTTTATTCTAAATCTAACAATGAATATGTCATTTTTCCATAATGATTTATACATATAAACGATGTGATTTTCGCCTTATCATGTTCAAACATTAGCAGTACAAACTAATATAAAATTGAATATCTAATTGTTTTATAATCTTTTAAAAATATTAATCAAATTTATCCAAATTCAATGAACAAGTAATTTAAAAAAAGAATTTAGGTCAATTCCTTCTTAAGTCATCAAAGAAAATTTTATTTAGGAAATTTGTATTAAATAATTGGAATTAATATAAATAATTTATCAAAAAATGATTGATTTCCACAACACTTAAACTCGAATTCTTCACTTCCGCTAAAAAATACTGAAATTCTCGCATTTTACCTACCAAGAGACTGCCTGTTGATTTCAATATTCATTACAAACTGCTAAAACTCTATTCAAAGTATTAATTATTAATTAAATTTAATGAATTAATTAATAATTGAAAACATTGTATTAACATCAAATGTCATCCATTAAGTTAAAAAAATGTATTTGAACTTGTGTGGATGAATAAAAATTATTTTAATAACGATTGAAAATTTGAACTATATATATATAAGTAGAGTGTGAACTAATAGTAGGAATTTAAAAAAAAAACATACGCTAAGATGTTTTGAATTTATACAAAACAACACCAACAATAAAATTTGATTCTGAAATCCTTTCTGTAACCACCAAGGACAAAACCAAACAGATGCGTGCTAAACATCAGTCATTCCAAGAATCTTACCATGTGTGTCGCAATGAGAAGTGAACATCATACGCCTTTTGCGTGCAGATGGCTTATAAAACTCTAAGTACATGGTCAAACTAGATTGCAAAACAAGACAGTTTATTCCTGTTTCTACTTTGTGTCTTCTTGCCTTCCATTTTCTTTTTCTTTTTTTTCTCGGTGAATAATTCCGGGAAAAATGTGCATGCATTAGTGTTTACTTTTACTTTAGCACGAGCATGTGCTTCAGTTTATCTCATGAAAAAAAACCTATTTTTTTATAAACTATGGATTTATCAATACAAAAAAAATGTGTGGTTTAATATATTTTAAATTAAAATATAAATATTAAAATAAGAGCAGATTTTGCTAAATCTTTTTAAAGGAGAAAATTTATTATGATATGAATCAAATCAAATTCGTCTCAGTTATTTCATTTGTTATTTTGCAAAAGAAAATAGAAGAAAACATTCGAAACATTATCGTCTGCAATATGCATGCGATCACCATAAATTCGTCCCGTTATGGTTTTGATAAACTTTATATTAAATCTTTGAAAATTATAATTTAATCTATCTTTTCTTAAAGAAATTATTTCCTAAATATTTAGCAATCAAATAATTCTTAAAATACTTTATAAATATATAAAATACACTTCCTTTATATGTTGTTGCCACCATTCTTTTTATTTTTATTTGATATGTATCAATTAAAAAAAGGCAGAAAAAGGAAAAGAAATCGTTTGCATATTTTGTTATTCCATGCAATATTTTATTTAAAATATACTTAAAAGATAATTTTATTTTAAAAAGAATTTCCTTTTAAATAAAATTAATTAATTTTTAATTATCTTTTAAATGAATTAAATATTTGTAATAATCTTTTAAATCTTAATTATCTCTTAAATAAAATTATCTTTTAAGTATATTTTAAATAAAATATCGCGTGGAATAACGAAATGGGCAAACGAGTTATTTTTTAAGTTTAAAAGATAATTTATTTTATTTAAAGGTTAATTAATTAACGATAATAAGATTAATGATGTTTTTATATAGAATTCCATAAATTAATAAAGTTACCAATGTGAAAAGAAACAAAATGTATTCACCTTTAAACCAAAATTTAGCTATAATAATTCAGCATAGAATACTTACTGTATTTAGCTCTTTCTTAATTTCAACTTAGAATATCAATTACAAACAAAACTATAATCTAATTGCTTATAAATTTGTTAAGTGATTCAGTCATATTTTTAGACAAACTATAATAAAATATTTTCGAAACTTAGAGATTTTGTGTTTTTCATCTAAATCTTTCTAGAAGTTTCAAAAATTGCCTGTCTGGTATAACGCTTGAATTTATTAATCCAACTACATAAATAGATTATATTTGTTTACTTCAAATTTTTATGAAAAAAACTTCTTTTATATATTATAAGATTACATATTTTATTGCAAAATATTTCCTAGTTTTTTCAATTAAAAAATGTAAATCATTTCAAGCATTTGAAAAATTTTAACAAAAGAAAAAGAAAAAAAAAGAGTGAGAGAGAGAATGTTTTTTAACATTGTTTCGCTGTCTTATCATTCGTCTGTTGAATAATTTTGATAAATGATGTTTGTTATCTATGTTTGCAACAATCATTTACGTCTATTCATAATTTATTTCTTTGATTTCAATGCAAGTTTTTATTTTTGTATTATAATTATCTGTCTTGAGTAAAGAAAGAGTATCATCGAAAAATTTCACGCTTGAATGAGCAACTAGGCCTTTTATTTGTAATAAAAATTATATTACTTATAAAACTTTTTTTGTTCGATTGACAAGTTGTTGGCATAAATTATCAGAACATGATATCTCTCGCCATAAGGAAAACTGAAGAGTGGTATTATTACATCAACTATCAGTCATCTGTCTCTCTGTTATTACTTCCTGATTAATTATCTATCAACGTAAAACCGTAGCGATTCATAAAATTTGTACTTTTCCAATAGCCATGCGACACCGAAAATTCGCCAAATATTGTAGAATTCCGCCAAATTTCTCACAGCTATTTTAAAGTAAAAAAGCGTCAAATAATGTAGAATTCCGTCAAATTTCTTTGGCAATTTTTCACTGCCGCCCGGCTAACGGAAAAGTACCATAACATTAAATTATTCCCATTTAAAAACGAGAAATAGTTATTTCAGACGATTTTTTATGTTTTATTATTGAATAAGTTTTACATGTTTTTTATTCAAGAAATAATTAATAATGAAAGTATTACCATTATTAAGTGTTTTCTCTTTTTTATAATTAGAAACTTTATTTTTAAATAAGGAAATTAAAAGAAATAATTGAATCTTCTTATTAAAAGTTATAATTTTTAGTAAACTTGATGTAAATATGATAAGTTTTGTTGAAATGAATGTCTGATTATTTGGCATTTTTGATTCGAATGCAGAAAAGAAATTAACGAAAAAATTCGAATGAAGAAGTGGAATGCGAAACGTCGTAGAATATAAATATCTTAAGGGTTTTTTTATGTACCTTATTTTCGCTTTAAAATTTACTCTTAATGATGCTACAACGATTATTTGGACTCAAAAGATATGTTTAATATTTTCATAAAGCGCGTTTGTATAAAGTCTAGAAACCAAAATAATTAAAAGTTTAAAGTAATGTAAAATACATTTAAAAATATTTTTTAAATATTAATTGAAATTAGATATCAAAAGTTGTCCTGAAATAAAGTTGGTTCTACTAAAAAAATTTATTGTTTCTGAACTTTAAGAATTTAAAAATTAATTATTATTGACAAAAAGCGATAAATTTTCAATTATTCTTAATTAGAATTTTCAAAATTTTATAATATTTAATTCTCAAAAATAGTTTTTACTAACTATGATAACTTCAATTCCAATTATCTGTTCTATAGCAAGCTCTGTTTTTTTTTTATTATTATGTATATGGAATGACGAAATTTAGGGATAATATGCGACATATAAAAGTGCACACTGTAGTCACAAAGTTTATAAGTGAAACGATTATTGTAGAAAATATATTATAATGTGGCATATTGGTGTTTTATTGTATAGCAAGTTGGCTATAAAGTTTATATTATTTCAATGTTAGCTCACATTTTGTAGCTCGAATTTTTTCCAAATTTTATCTAGAATTTCAGACTGCGATACAACCATATATTTCTAACTTTGAATATATCAATATCTTCAACAGGTCCTACAAACACTATGTCCTTTAAGTAATAATAAAAATGATTATAATAGAAAATTGACACTTCGATTTATTAAATCAAAAGACAAATTGCACATTTTATTTAGTAGACATGATTTTGATAACAATCGAATGTAAAACTATTATTTTTGTACTGAATGTATTATATATTGAATTAAAAAAACTTAAATGTACAGCTGTATCATAGTAAAATTTTACAGTATTATAGTCAATTGTTAGCTGGTGACAACTTTTTTGTAATTCTGAAAAGACTTAATGACGCTCGGTATATTTAATGCACTGGCTTATCGGATTTGAAAAAAAAAAAAAAAAAGATATTTTAAAATTGTTAATAAAATTTGTTTTAATTATTTTGTTTACTTTGCCAGCTGAATTTTAAAAAATTTAAAATTGTTGGTTAAGCAATTATTGTGGTAATAAAATGTCAAACTTCTAAAAACACTTTTAATTTTTTCAAACAATTTTAAAAACAGCAGTTTTTTCCAGGAAATACTGGATTTTTGTTATTAGTTATATTGTTATTGGTATTGATATTGTTTTTATTATCAGATTTGAAGGAAAAAATGTATTTGTTTTTTATTTGTCAATAAGTTTTTAATTAAAATTAATAAGTTTTTTAATTAGTTGAATTTTCGGAAAGTTTATATTATTGATTTAGCGGGTTTTGTGGTAATATAATGCCCAGCTACTAAAATCATTCTTAAATTTTTTAAAAACAATTTTAAAAATAACAGTATTTTCCAGGAAAATTTCGATTTTTTGTTATTTTATTATTTATTAATATTTTCTGGTTATCGTCTGATTTCTTTATAAATAGATATGACATTATTATTTACAGCAACAGGCTTAATAATTATGCCAGTTATGCATGCTTGCATGTGCTTTGATAAATAATTCCAATCATTTTCCCGTATACAAGCAAGTAACATTATCATGTGATGGAAAATCGCAAGAATCAAAGCAGTTTTTGGTGATATTTCAAAAGACAAAGCAAAATTAAAGAAAAAAAATATTAGACTTATCGATTTATTTTATTGAATTCGTAAAAGGAACCGATTTGAGTAAAAATAATTTTTATTTTGTAAGAGTATCTGACAATATTTTAATACAATACTTCGTTATTTTTTATTTCCTTAATAACAAGTATTGCTTATTTTTTTAAATTCTGTGTAATTTTATTCATTTAGTGTTAGTGGAATGAGTACTTATATTTCAATTTTTTTTTACTTAAAAAAAGAATTATATTGCAAAATCTCTTTAATTTTTTTAGCTATAGATCGTTAGATTATTGTTAAAACTCCATTTCTTAATTCAATTAATTAACGCCATTAATTAAAAGTACTATACAAAATGTTTTTTAATGGCATAAAACTGATGTTCCTGATGGGAAAAATACCCAAAGGGGGCACCCGGGTTTGAACCGGGGACCTCTCGATCTGCAGTCGAATGCTCTACCACTGAGCTATACCCCCGTTGCCAAAGACGCTTAGGATATAACAGTTGTGATTGCTTCTAGTGTTGCGCAATTTTTTTTTTCATAATAAAAGTAATTTATTTTTATCTTTCAGAGGAAACGTGTTATCGCCTTAAAGAAACATCTGTTATTTTAAATCAATAATGCTCCTGTTTTTTCGCAAAATATGATTTTAAGAAGTTGATCGCCACTTATGATAAAAGGGAAAACCATACCAGATCAGTTTAAATTTTCATATTTGCTATTGAAAGGATTTAAAAGTATTTTATAACGAAAATCCAGTTTCGCCATGCTTTGAGTATCATAAAAAAGGATCTTAATAAATATTGATATATATCTTTTTAGATATTTCATTACTTTTTTTTGCCTATAAAGTCTTTTTTCAACATGTTTTACATGAGATGCTAAAAAAAAGACTACTGTTACGGAAGTTTTACAGAGAAAAGAAGAACTGCATAGATAAATAATTTTTTCAAAATTTAATTGTATTAGAACTCTTTTTTAATCCATATTAGAGCCATTTTGATTTTGGTTACATAATTTTGAATCGATATAATAAGTATAGCATTTGAGTTCGTATGCCTTCTTCAAATTCCCGCAAACATCACAGAAGAAATTACTTGTCTCTCGGCTTTTTATCTCTATTAATAATAAGGATAAATATGTGCATGTGTATGTATACGGTTGCTCGTGTATATGTGTGTGTGTGTGAGAGAGAGAGAGTGTGTGTTGGTAATGTCATATATACCACGCCATTTAACCTACATTAATAAAATTTAATACATATATATTTTGGAGGTTGAGAATATAAGCCCCCGTTAGATTTTTTGTAATTTTAATTAATTAAATATAAAGCTGAATTTGTGAGTTTTCTTGTGACAACTTCCGAGAATACTATTGCTTAAAAAAATGTGCATAATTTTAAAATAAATAAAAGTCTTTTTTTACAATATTATCCACCTTAATAATCGTGCGAATTTTTCCAAAATTTTGGCAATTGTTTATTTATTTATCCATTTATTATTTTTGTCATGTGAGAACATGATAAAGATAATAAATCGATAAATAATAATATAAATAGATAGATAATAATAGAACATGTTGTTTTGTTTAGAAGATTTTGATGTCTCCGAAATTTAAAGCCAAAAAATAAGGATTATAGGCTGCCGGAAATTATAGGTTGAAGAATTTTTTTACCTGCGTTTACCAGTATTGTATTACTATTATGTATGTTTCTTCCGAACAGAAGCATTTTTAAAAGGCTGACGAAGAACTAGGACATCATAGCTGTTATTTCATCTCAAAATCGTTCGATCTCCAAAACGTTGTTTGCCAGATGGAAAAATGGAAATTAAAAAATTTTAAAAAATCATCAGTTTCAATATATATACCTATATATATGCATATATTATCGAGGGATAGAAACAAATACAGTCTCTTGATTGTTTCAAACCGGTTCAAACTGGTTAACGACTTTAACTAAATAACTAATTTAATTCAGAAAATTAATGACAAAAATAATAATGTTCTAAAATGATAAATTGGCGATCGTAAATTTCATTTTTTTTATTTTGTCTAATTTCCAACAATTATTACAAGGTTATATCATTCTCTTAAAATTCAAACTGTTTTCATAGTTTAAACAACTATCTGCTCGCGATTTTCTTCCATTTTTTAAAATTAAAAAAGAAAGTGTATGTTTAATATCTTTAGTTTATGAGACGAATAAAAAATGAAATTAAAATACTGCAAAGTTTAGAATACAGATGAACTATGTATTTATATTTTAATAGCAGCATTACGTCATGGAACTGATCTCCATTTAAAAATGTTATGTGCAAAATTGATGGAGCATATATAAGCAATTAAAGTAACTTTAATGTGTAACTATTTTATGATATCATAGATATGAAATTAATCTCATTTAATATAAACAATTTAAATGAAATAAAAAATAACCAATATCTCAGAAAACCAGCTAGTCGTCAATGGGAACTAGTTTAAAATGCTTTAATCACACATTTATGAATATCTTTCATAGGATTCAGTTTCATGCATCAAATTTCCTGACGCGAAATCGAAATTTTGTCACTAATACATCGTATTCCATAAAGAAATGTTTCATTTAATTATAATCTATTTCTCAGATTAAATTTGTAAACTGATTAATTTCTGAAAAAGACAAATGCATGAGTTTTATTTATATAATGAAATGAATTTTGTTCTCAGTAAGTGAATCTGTCCAATGTACTTTTCATTTCATTTGATGTCAGATATTAACTCTTAGATATTCTTTAATGAAACATGAAGCTCATGTTTTATCCTTTATCAAATAGAAATGAATGATTCATAAATTTGATACACGCTTACGTTTTTAATTCTCTTATCAAAATATACAAAGAGAAAATTGTCATCGTTACAACATTCGACCTCTAGATTCCTTAGAAACATTAGTTTTACTCCGAAAAACATCGTTTTGGGGATTATGTCTGTCTGTTTACTTGCATGAGTGATTACTCAAACTTGGTGTAGGTTAGATATAGTATGTGATTTAAACATCAAAGTAATAGATAGGACGTAATTTCTGATAGGATCTGTCTACAGAAATAGTATTTGCCTGTCCTTGTATGGATGAACACACTCAAGTATTCCATGAAAAGAGGGGCGAAGTGGATTATATGCTTTTTATTTCAAAAATATTTTATTTTTATCTTTATCCTTACCAAAACCTTCGTGTCATGAGATCAATTATTTTTACATTTGCATATTCATTCGTTATTAAAATTTGCGCATAACAGATCCCTTTTTATCATGTAACAACCTGATGTTGCTTCGGTTTGAGGTTTTTGAAGCATAAAGCTGGTATATAAATAGAGGGCGCCAGCCGCATCTTTCTTGTCTGAATAAGCGTACGCAGCATAAGCACGTGGTGTTTGAGGAATCTGAGAGTGAAGATTATTTGGCGGCGGGGAAAAGATTTTTAGCGAGAAAATTAGTTTTTAATTAATTAACCAAATTTATGAATTAGTATTTGAAAAAAAAACTAAATTAAAACCAATTGTCATCCACAACAAGTTTTTAAAAATTTTGTTGAAATTGATAGGATGAACAAAAAGTATGATTATATAAACACTTGTATTAGCGAGAAAAAATCACGCCAAGCTTTCAGCCAACCGCTTGCAACACATTCGAGCTTAAAATAAAGCAAGTAGCAAAATATAATGCAGTTCTATCAGTTTAAATGAACCTTAATGACAAGTTAAATAAATTAAATACAATAAAACGTAACTATGAAATATTATTCAGTTATAACAACAAAATCACTGAGTGATTGTGGCTATAAAATTTTAAAATGAATTAAAATGGATATAAATAGAATATATTTTACTGTATGTACCAGTGAAATGACAGAGAACTTTACTTAGAAGATTTTTTTTGTGCATCCAATTGCACAGCAGTTGTTAACCATGGCTTAAATAAGCTTTAAAATTGAACAGTTAAAAGCGAAAAAAGATTTCCCATTGAAATATAATGGTGAATGAATAATGCGGTTACAGTGAATACAAATTCTGTACTCACAGCACGTATTTCTATCTTGTTCCACGACCTAGTAAGGTTGTACTCCCTCTATTAATATACCAGCTCTATGTTTTGAAGTCTCAAAATACACGGGCAGAAAATCGGCAATTTATTACTTTTGAGGCATTAATTTTTCGCTTTTAAGGTTATTAGAAAATGGTAAAAAAGGCTGCCACATTTGGCAACTGATGGCCAACAAAAAATTACAACTTGGCGCGAATTTATATACCCATAGAGTACATACCCATACAATCATATTCTGATCGAAACATTAGTATGCAAAAAAAACAAAACAAGGGCACTATTGATTTAAATTAACAGGTATTTTTTTTAGAATGATAGCACATTTTCTCTAAAAGAAAAAAAATATATTATTAGGGAGAAAAAAATTGCGCAACTTTAGAAGTATTCAGAATTGTTTTATCCTGAGCGTTGTCTACAGCGGGGGTATAGCTCAGTGGTAGAGCATTCGACTGCAGATCGAGAGGTCCCCGGTTCAAACCCGGTGCCCCCTTTCTGTGCTTTTTTCCACTAAGGAACATGAGTGCAATCAATTTTATATCGCGAATGTATATGCACATATACCCATAGAGATGGTATATAAAAGAAGCGAGCTAGTCGTATGTTTTTTCTAGAAAAAAGTCTACCCAGGATGTGCCATGTGACTTAAGGGATAATCTGAAAATAAGAATACCTTTTTTTGGCGACATATTCCAAATCTTGTCGTACTGAAAATTTGCCGTGTAAGCTTCGTCTTCCCGGCATTGGATTCAGTCTATTTTCATTTCCGGAAAAGTTTATTTATTTAAGAGGGTCCGGTGGGCGTTAAATCCGTCCAGGCCAAACGTTCTCCCACCAGTGTGGTGTGGACTGTGTAATGACTTGATCCTGGTCGATCAAATAAAATGGTAGCGCTTTAAACACAAAAGTTTTATTTACAGCTTTATACAATAACAACAAAAAAAAAACACGTTATCTAGGTTAAAATGCTGGGAAATATTTACATCTGGATTAAAGGTTTCCCAATTAGTACAAGAGCTACCAGGCTGTTAGTGTATACGTATACTGCGTGTAGCCCAAGAGATCTACGGATATAGCCGGTAGATCTTTAAATGCTATGGAGTCATCCATCAAAATATTCAATCGTGTGTTTCTAATATTCATTAACCCAGTGGTAAGATATTTTCACCCATTTTTATTTCATACTAGCCGCCTTTGGCGACCAGTCGGTTCGCCAGTATTTATGGTCGCTAAATTTTCCTATAATATTTTATGTAGCTGTGTCTCATTACAGGTTTTTCACTAAAATATTTTAAACCCAAACAAATTTTGATAATCATATAATTCATTAATAGTATTATGTTCTGTTTATTGTACTATTCATCTTTCTCTTTCTATCCGAACAATGATTGTCCCGGAATGGATATTTTACTTACATGGTGGAGGGAAAGGTCTAAAATTCTACGTTTTTATAGAATAATGAGATTCAAATTTTCATAAATGCAAGCATACTAAACAAATAAAGACACAATTGGTTTTCAAGAGATGCGAAAGTTTAAAAACAGCTTGGAAAATGCCGCTCACAGAGGAAATAATGTGTGAAACACACACAACCTTCTTTTCATTATTTTTTTTCTTCCCTGCCCAGACTTTATTTTGAGCAGGCATAGATTAAATATCCATACAGACCAATAATAAAAGCAACTATCTTCTTTCTTTTTTAAACATCCCGTTATCTATGAATGAAAACCAACTGACTTCGCGTATTTCTTTCTAAGCAAATCA
>JAOUZG010040699.1:227006-282578 GCA_026289955.1 Argiope argentata
TTTATATGTATTCGTATAGATTCGTCAACATTATTTCTGTAGAATTATATTTTTTAATTTAAAAAATAAAATCTAAATATCAAATATTATTCAGTAAAAATCGTTTTCTAAACTGTAAATGATTATAATAAAAATACTATTGAAATAAATCATCATCTGCTTTTACCAAATAAGAACTTTTGTTTTCTACTTTTTATAATTCAACGAATTTGTTCAGATTTTTTAAAAATAATTATCGTTTTAAATTTTATAATTAAAAATTAAATCAGTGTTTTTCTATTTCTTATGATTCAACTAATATGTTCATATTTTTTATAAAAAATTATCGTTTAATTTTTATATTTCAAAATTAAATTTTTTTTCAAGCTAAAAAATGAAGTCAAATGAATCCAACTTTAATTCTTTTATTTCGTCTGCAATTTGCATGTACTTTTTTTTATCACGTGTTTGGCGCAGTGTTGCCAAGTTCAGCGCTCGCGTCATAAAAGGTTTACCGTTTATTGAATTGAAAATGGATGCCAAGCTAGTCAATGAGTGGGGAAAACGTGCCAATGTGAAGCCGTTGGCGCGATTCCGCAATGTACGCATTATGGCAAACCTTCAGATTCTAATGAAAGAGAAAGTTCAGGTGCAGAATGCCAAACTGTCAATCGTGCGCTTTCTCTGACACTGTGTTGTGCTACGAGAGACTGGGACCAGCTATACAGCAAGCATATAGAATAGCGATGGAACAAAATGCGGTTATTAGGCCGACCGAGAATTTTGCTGTGAAAGTGATTAATACATTTATCGGAGGAATTCGAAGCACCGTCGAGAATTCGGCGCATGGCGTCTTGACAGTGCTGAATTTGGGCTGCAAGAAGAAAGTACCACCCGTGGATAACGAGTTGCTATATTTCTCAGCGACCACTTTGGCTGAAAAAATTCGTAAAGCTGAGGTAAGTTTGTTTTTTAACTTTCATTTTTTTTCTTGTATTTAACCTTGTGTTTCTGACCAAAATAATATTTATTTTGGGATATTATAACATGAAATCTGCAGTGTTAAAGAACTTCGAATTCTTGTTAGAATTCTAAATTTCCCTCCAAAAATTCTGGTTATTTATAAATTTTGTTTCGTATATGTATAACGGTAAATATTTACTGCTATAAATTGTTTGCTTAGCGTTAGTATATGCAATAAATAAGCTAAATCTTTAAATTTATTAATATATTTATAATTTACATGTGTTATTTAAAACTATGTTATTCAAAACAATCGGGTAATTATGTTTTGTAATTTTTAATCGAGATTTTTATTAACAACCAGAGTAGTGGCTCGTGTTTTTAATCGTCTCATGGGTTAAAATTCGTAATAAAAGCATAACTAAAACTTAAATTTTGAATCTTATTCATAATTAAACTGACAAGTCGCCATCTTTCGAATCCATGTTGTATTTAGCTGCAAATTCTAAGTTTATTAACAATCAAAGTTCCTTTCATCAAATATAAATTCCTTAATTATCATTAATGTTAACTGCTTACAGCAATTTCGGTTACAAAATATATAATAAAGTAGATGCAATAATCTTAAATCGTTAGAAAGTTTCTTCAAGAAATTAACATTTTATTTTCAACTTCGAATGCAATATTAAATAGCTTAACGAATTTTGTAAACTTGAATTAAAATTATCTTCTTAAAAACTTGAAACTTTTGGTATAGCAAAATGATATCAGCCTATATAACCTATGCTATTCATATTATTGATATCTTCTTTTAAAAGATTGCAACAGTGAATTTAAGACTAAAGATATCGAGTACTTTGTTTAATGTATTCTGTAAATAAAAAAAGTGAGTCTTTAATTAAATAATATGACGCCGTTTATTTATAACTTAAGACCTGAGGAAGGAAATGTCCATTGAATTATCTACTGTATATTGCTACAACCGAATTGGATTCTTTACATTATTATTGTATTGCATGAAACGTTGCTTCAGGTTATTTATAGAATAGGAAAAATGACTGCTTTTAGTAAAGTATTAATTTTTGCTTATTCTAATTAAAAAAATTCTGAAACTTGTCACGAGTAGAGATGTTGCTTTGAAAACTATTTTTTTAATCGCTCAGATATAAAACTATTCAACTCGAAATACTATTTTTCAATGGCATATATTTAAATTCAAATTTCAGCTATCGAAAAAATGACTTCTCCTCGAATCTTTAAAATTTAAATAAGTAATATAAAAAGATTGAAATGAAATCTGCTATGCATATTTCATTTTAATGTAACATGTCGGAACATTTCTTGAACTGCCAAGCACCACGTGCTCGTGCAAGTTAAATAATATTTTTTCGTTTTGATTGTTTCACTGAATTGGTAATTTTAGTATTGCATAAGATCCAGAAGAAAACTACGTCTCGCATTTATTGTTTAAAAAATATCATTTGTTATTTATATAACCATTTCATATAATCGCATGCTCAAAATGACATTGTTCTAGGTTTCATTTGCAGTAGTCATTAACTTATCTTTTAATCGGAGCTTTTGTAAATGTAATGTCGAAGCTTTTTTGAGATGCTTGTGCAGTTAATAGAATCTCAATTCATTGCCCGCGCATTTTTGTTGACGCCGAAAACCTCATCCCCAAAACATGTTCCGTCGTGATAAATTGCATTGTGTCGCTTCCTACTTAGGTCAACAAAGAAATTTTATTTCAATTTCTTTTCATTAAATAATTACAATTAACTTAAATTGATCAAAAATTATACCTGGCCAAAACAATAAAGTTTGTATCCGTTGAAAATAAATCGGATTATGCTCAAATGCTTGCATTTTCAATGTTTAATTTTAAATACATCAAACATAAAGAAAATACGTAATCTTTTTCTAAACTTTCTGCTTTTACCGTTGACTGTATCTCTTTGCATCTTTTTTAATTAAACATCCAAAGGGGGAATTGAATCCAATATTTAATCAGTTCCGCACTTTAAAATGTAATGCTTAATAGAATTTTATCGAATTTGAGCAGATGAACATTTTTGTCTGAGGGAATTTTGTGCAAGTTAGAACAGCTGCTCGAATCTTATTATTCATTGCAACATTTTAGTGACGCTAGCGAAATGACAAACTAGCACTGCAGATTAATATTCGATTTATTCAACTTTTAAGTCTGAATGAAGTCTGTTGGTCTCTTCATTAAAAAATACCTACAGATCGTATACAATTAACCCAATTCGAAATAAAGTAACTGTAATTAAGGCCAATTGCTTTTAAATTTACGTAAAAATGGATTTATTAAAATATTGCCTTTTTTAATCGGTGAATTCCTGTAATTATGCCATTTAACTCCGATGCTTATTACATTATTTTTTATTTGAAATGTTGGATGAAACATGCTTGCTACCATCGGTAATGACGGCTCATTTTTAGGTTGACAAAGTAACTTTAATTCGACGTACGATTAAGAACTAAACGTAAATCGCGAAAAAAATTTGAGGAAGAGCTACAACTAAACATTACTCAACATCGCAATCTTTCATTAACCCAGTAGCTAGGCGTTTTTCTTTATTCTACCTCCCGAATCCGCTGCTTAAAACCACTTCTTGGCAGTCATCTTCTAAAACTTTTCCTGTACAACGACCGTGAATTTTTTTTCTCTTTACCCTTTAATTCAGCTTTTAAATCATTAACTCCTGAATGACGTTTCCGCATTGCCTTATTCACAATAGGTTAGTAGGTGAAGAGTTTTTCTTAACGAGTTTCAGTGAAAGTGTCGTTATGTATTTAAGAAAAGCTCGTGTGAGCTTACGTTATGCAATTGCTTTAAGTAGAAGAAATTGAATTTGCTTTTGGGTCGCGGAATTCAATTTTGTCTCGTTATTTCAACCTTGCTGGTAGATTATTGAATTTATTGGGAAAGTTTTTTTGGAAAGAAATTTGCCAATAACTTCTGTCTTTCGCAAAATGCAATTTGTGAAGACGCCTTAGAATTTTGGATCTAAAAATTACCTTTTGCTATTTTAGATAATTTGATTTATTTAATTCACATATAGCTTACTCGATAGAAACTTGTTCCATTTGGTCTGAGTATAGTATATAGGTTCCTACTTATGTAAGCTGATTTATTAAAATGTAAAATTTTTCGACTTCCACCGAAATTGCAAAGCTATCGGACATTTTCTCCGAATTGTTTCATGTTCTCAAATAAGTTTAGATCGAAGAAAAAAGCAATTCAGTTGGTAGTCAATGCATTTGTTTTGACTGACTTGCAAGTGTATAGCCCCTGCAGTCTTTATAGAAATGCTATTTAAAAGTTATTGAATTTCGTTTATTTCTTAAAAGTGCTATTCTTAGTGTTCTCAAATACTAGAACCAGTTATATAATCTTATGCCATTAATGATGCCTTTCAAATTTTTAAAAAAACTGACTGGAGAAAATAGTCGAACTTTTGGGACCACCAGTAAAATAATTTAAAATTCAACGTTTGATACAGACTTAGTCTTGTAATTTAAGCCCGAGGCCGTCAGCCCTTCTAAATCTTCAAATCGGTCTCATAAGATTGATAAATACACGTATATTAAGAACCTGCACCTTTTTGTCTTCTCTTTTAATGAAAAACATTTTTGTACAATGCCCATACTTTAACTCGTGTAGACGAAACCGTTTTGGTAATAATTCAATTACGACTCTCTGTAAGATAATGTACATAAAAATGTATTTTTTTACGTGACATTGGCATTGATCTCCTTAGAGTTTTTGCGTTCTTCCAAAGTTATTCTTAAATTTTGACTCTTTGAAATGTTTTGAAAATTCCGAAGACTTTTTCAAATCGTGTTTGGCGCGAAATAGCCAAATGTGGCTTTTGCACCATAAAACGGAAACCAAAGCAGTTATATAAAAGGTCGTACACAATTAAAATTATAGCTGTGTCAGCTCGTTGATTATAAAAATCTGGATTTGTGAGAGGAGACACTGCAATATACTTACATTTATAAAGTATTCGTCACTTTAATCCAAACCGACTACCAACATAGTTTCATCCTTACGACCCCCGGACTTCAGCGACCACTGGGGAGAAGGGGACTGCGCGTCTCTAAACAAACTAGTATTGATCAGGCACAATAGGTTTGTATTGCTACGGTGGGTAAGGGGTTATGTTTGTAGTGCGAATAAGAAATTCAATCGTTTTAAAATAAACCACTTTAGTATTTCACGTTAACTTTTAAAAGGTGCAATAGGAAAGGCAACGGATGAATCTTGGAGAATTTTGAAAGATATCGACTGTTTGTAACAAAGAGCGTAAGAAAGAGCGTTGTTTAGTACTATTTGGTTTCTGGGTGATTATTGCGTAAATCACTCGTTAGGTGACTGGAACGATGAAGGCGGTTAGTGTGACGTCAGTTACAACTGCACGTCATAAGAGCGTGTATTGGACGATTTTGCGTCGGCTTTTTCTAAAGTAGACATCGCTTTGCTTTTAATTATAATGCACTGCATCGCACTTCATACAAAACCTTACCAATATGAAGTTTTATAGATCCTTTAAATCTGAAGTAAATCTTCCTTTCTTATTTACTGATGACACCACGATCCCTTACTTAATCCTTAACAATTTAAAGAATTTTTATTGAAAAAATCGGAATTTACATGAATTGAATAGAATGTGCAGATTTTATGATCAAGAAAGACGACTTTCTCAAACAATTTTCTCAATTCAGCACGGAATTTAACGATTCAGCTGCATTTTAAAAATTTCAACCGACTAAAATGCTGGTTATAAATATTAAATAACCTTAAGAATTTAAATGGAATGAACTGCTTAAAAACTAGTTCTTTAAACCCATAAACCTTTCTGTATCAATATAAGAAATAATGAAAAGTGGCAGATAAGAATATTGTATTTCAAAATCCGCCTACTTTAAATTTTAAAGGCATTTGGTTTTCGCTTAAAAATTTTGAATTGGTGTTAAAATTTTTCTTGTAAAATAGCTTACTTCAAAATTAATACAAAAGAAAATTGGAAGAATTAAAATATTTGCTAATAGAAATTTTAGAGCTTCGGGAAAGTTGTTGTTCTTTCTCGGTTTTTGACAAATGTTTAAAGTCCACCCAATAATCCAGGAGGAATGCAAGTTTTACATAACTATGGCTGTTATTTATATCTAAAGAGATAAATTAAGCATTTTTTGCAAACCGTTTCAATTCCGAAAATTCTTGAATATTTCTATTATAGAATGAGACTATTCAGTTTAACATTGCGACTGACCGTTCGGAATCGCATAAAATCGCGATTAAAATATTTCCTTGGTATTGACAATACTGTCAAACTAGAAGATGCTCCCGAATTCGTATTTTAACATAGAAATCGGAGCCTCTTTTATTTCACACCTTTACTTGCTTTTAGTCTTGCATGAAATTTGAATTAAAAGATAAAGGTGTTACTCCCTAGTTTACCAATAGTTAACCACTTCACATACAATGGCGTCTCTGACACGCGCATCGAATTATTGAATTATTAATTTTAAACCTGCAATTAAGCGAAAGTATTCAATAATTTAAAATGCTAGAATCACTTGGAAACTTTCCAATATCTTAACTCGTTACTTAATTATAGGAATTATAATAACAATGTTCAAGATTGGATGCATCATCTAATTAGGAAGTTAAATAAATTCGTATGTCACGTGGCTAATATACAGTACCTGTATTATATCCAGTATTGGCGATGAATAATGCGCGAATCCTCCCTTGTTTCGGCTTGTTATTAAGGCATTTTAATCAAATGAAAACAAATCTTCACATTTTCCCTTAACTATCCACGTGCTTAATGCTGTTTGTCGGCAAAATTTGAAAGGATTCTGATCGGTAATTTTAACTCTATAGTGTATAAAACATTCCATAATTCTTTTCATTTTCAAAAGCGAATATTAAAGTAATATAAATTTAAGTCGGTTCCTATTGAGGTCAAATTTTTATTAATTCGTAATTTTCAAATTGATTCTCGCAAGAGTTGAACTCTCATTCTTCACGTAAGAAACACTGAAATCCTCGCATTAGACCGTTTAAGCTACCTGTTGAATTAAATTTTCATTACAAACTGCTAAAACTCATTGAATAATTAAATTAAATGTAATTAATGCGACTCTTTTCCAAAAATTCCTTCACATCGAATGTCATCCACTACAAGTTTCAAAAAATGTAATTGAACTTGAACAAGTATTTTATTAACGATTGAACATTTGAACGATATATGTAGGGAGAGTGAACTAATAGTAGGAATTGAAATAAACGTGTATAGACATTTTGAACTGGCTTTTTTGTTTATCGTGGCATTTTCAAAGGCTTAATAAAATTCTTGCTTAATCTTCCTTTCAGACTTTCGATTTTAACTTTAAAATTTTATCTTCACGCAGTTCTAAACACGCCCTAGCTGTCAATCGAATTCAAATATTCGGTATTGCAAACTACTGATGCCTTTCTCCTGAACGTCGTAAGCACTTGACCTTTCTTAACTGAATGTATTCAACTCTAATGAACGAATATTAAAAGTTTATTTGCAGGTATAAGCTTAATAAACGTATCCCATTGCGTTTTATCTTTAGTTTCATGACTTTGTCCAGAAATGCCTACATAATTTGTTGCTGTCATAGAAAATAAGTTCTGTTTGGAAGTGAGGATTAAAACTTTTTACTTTAACGATAAATTACTTACGAGTATTGTCTCAATCGTAAATGTCACTGCGACGACCATACTTTGCATTTGTTTCATTAATTCGAATTTTTCTTGTAAATATATGGCTGTACTAGAAGGAAGTTTTGTGAATTATGCACATACTGTATATCGACTGAATACTTTTACTTAATTGCAGGTTTAAAGTTAATTCAATAATTCGATGCGACTACATTTAAAATTAATCCTTTCTTACTGAAGCCTACTTGCTCGCTTGTTATATAAGCCTTGTGGTATAAAACCACAGCTGTCCTGATCAAATTGCTTTTAATTTTCTAGGTATGAACAAAAAATTGCACAAAAAAATCTTTATTAACTAGAATTCTTTTTGGTCTATTTTGCTAATTTCATTCTTATGTTAGTGAAAACATGCATGTTATGACTCGTAACTCTGCTTTCGTTTTTGTATCCATTTATTTTGAACAACACAAGACAGTACTTCTGATGATAGTATTTATAGATGGTGATAGAAACGGATGAGCATAATTACAGAGGAAATATACTTAATTGATCAAATGATCCTTACATCAGAGATGAAATAGTGTAACGTATCAAATCTTAAAGCAACACACCATATTCTATTCTAATCAATTACTGGTTGCCAAATTTCAAGTTATAATACGATACAAATGAAACATTAAATACAAAAGGGAGTGACAACAATGCATGATAGCGATCGTCACTGGCTTATTTATTTACCAGAATGGAAAGGTTAAACTTATTGATTGTTCCATGGGTTAATCAGTCCATAGGTGGTCTTAGTATTGACTTGAATATTATTTTACATTGCACATAAAAAATGGTTAAAAACATTCTAAAGAATAAGCATTTGAACCTGGAACTACCTATTTAACCTGTATATCAATTCCGTGCTATTTAAGAAAATTATTCAATTTTAGATTTGTATTCCAATTTCCCCCTCAACTTGGATACGATGTATAGTGCAATCATTTCTATACCATTTTGAAAATTTAGTTGCAATTTTAGCTTTAGTAAAAGTTACTTCAATTTAATTTTTGATCTGTTGAGACGACGCGACGGAATCAAGCGTATTTGTGCACACAAGGCGAAATATTTTAATGATGAGTATGAAGCTTGATTTGTAACTTGCCACTCGTATTACGATATTGCGAGTTGGATTATCAATTTTAATTCTTGATTTGCATAAAAATGGAAATGAGAATCGTGATCCTAAAATTCGTCCTGGTATACAATGTATATCCCAGTATTTCTAGTAAACAAAGTATTGTAATCATTTAGATTTAGATTTTGGAAGTGTTCAGATTTGTCCGGTTCTCAGAAATCGCTCTTTAGAATATTCTATTGAGACCTAGTTCAAGCTATTTGAGCTAGGCGGATAAAATTGGTATACGATCTCGACTCAATATTTAGATTTCTGTCCACTTTGAATGAAATACTTTCAGTGGACGTCTTTATCTAACATAAATTAACCTTAAAATTACAAAACGTAAAGTGTGGTATGGAAGATTATGGTACTCGGATTTATTATTTGAAGTTTGTATATAAATAGTTCTTTCAGAGTCACCCTTTTTGACCGTCTGTATTTTAACAAGCATGTAAGCAAATCAATTTGAAGACAATAACTTAAATATGAAATTTGCTAAGTGATGTTGCAATTACAATTGGTAATTTTTCGGCAGATTTTAGTTTTCTACTATACAAGCCAATCGCAAATGATAACATTCTGATCTAACTAGATCTTGTAACTTATGTTTAGTGGCGTGAGGATAATATAAACAGTTTTCCAGAAGAACGGTGCCGTTCAGATTTAAAATGCTATTTTTACTCAAAGACCGATCTAAATGACAACTTCTGGGATTTAATGCACGAATTTGACGCCTCATTTCAATCGTGAGGAATAAATAACTTATCGCAGCTTCCCATTTATCAAATTTAATATCCTTTGAAGTGTCATGCCACGAGCTGTAAAGTGCACGTCATAATCAAGATTGGAAGATCTCTTTGAAATGCGGCAATGAACAATTTCTATTTTTAGCTTCTTATGAGCTATAAATATTGCAGCTACTGCGATGCTAGCCGTCGAGCAATTTCTGGCGTGATAAAGCGGAACTGTTTACCGTCTTGTGGATGTATTGATTCATAGTTTCAGATTCACGATTTCGATAACGCCTCGAATCTTTCGACCGGTCTTTGGTTTCGCTTGTTTTCATTTGAAAATGTGTTGACCGACGGTACTCGCACGCATGAATTAAATTTAAAATTACCGTTTTAAACCTTCTACTAGCGGAAACTTTTGAATTTCAGCAAACTTAATAAATTCCAAGTCTTTTGGTTTCGGATCCTGCTTTAGGTTCGATTGTAAAAAAAAATAATGGGAATAAAGGACGGAAGTGGTGAGAAGTAATCTCTAAACTTCATTGTTAAAGCCTACTCTTGCATTGCATACAAAATATAGGGCATGTTCTGTAGGAGAAACGGTTAAACCGATTAGAATAAGTTTTTCTATTTTAACTGCAGCCTTTGTCGACTGGCTTTTTCAATTTGTACTCGATAATTATATATGCACGATCTTATTTGTTTAAGTTATAGTCCTCCAGCTGCTGTGTAGGGGATGGTTGCCAACTCGGGTGTCGCCCTCGTCGTCTGACCCTGGTTCAGAATTACGTGGTCTGTCCCAAAATCCTAATGTTGCTTTACAACGGGACGGTATTATAACTAAATTTGTTTGGGTAATAATCTGGTCATGAGTTTTAAGAGATTTTTTAAGATGAAACTGCAAATTGCTTGCAATCGTTAAACACTAAATTAAACACAATACTTCGCCTTCTTCGTGCTCAGCAGGGAATAACTGAAAAAGAAATGGTATGAAATAAACATGTGGGTCCGACTTGAATCAAATCATGAATTTTTACTTTTCCTGCTCTATATACCTCAAATTTTCGAATTTTGCATTGTATATCATGAATTTGGAATTGAACTCGGTTGCAGTTGATTAAATGATCCTTACACAATTAAATTTCTGTATATCTAAGCAAAATGGCACGTTTTATATATCTTTATTTTATAAAAGTAGATTGGATCATTAATATCCCACATTACTCCTTGGATAAATTTATCGATATCGTTCGAGTATTAGCGTAATTTTTCCGCCGTTGTACGAATTTTTTTTCGGAGGGGGGGGGAGGTCGGATGTAATTTTTCGGTTTCATTGGAAATTATTCATTAACTGGAACTTCTTGCTGTCACTTTTTAGCTGTCTGGCAAGTCTAGCTTCTTGAAGATCAGTTTTACAAAACTAGATTTAGAGGATGATGGTTATGATCTTGTCTGGAGATTCGGCAAATTTCGGATACCAGCTGCGTAGTTGAGCTCGTGATCATTGGTGTAGAGAAGGGCATAGAAATTATCCCAAAATCTTAAACATGATCGCGGTGAAAAAGGAATGGCCTACAAATTTAAAGTTCCGTACTTCTTTCCTCATGGAAAATTTAAAATTATCTCACGAAATGGTATTCTTAAGATCCAAACATTTGATTGGAATTTAGTATTTATTATTGGGTATAGTTACTGATTGCAAGAAATAATAGCTATTGTTGAATTCCTGATTCAGGCTTTAGGCAATAATGAATACATAAACTTAATTTTATGTCAGGTTTGCATTCGGCCAGCTATAAGACGGCAAGTAAGAAGCGCAGGTGTAGAAAGGGACTGACTTGTTTGCCACAACTTCATAAGATTCAAGTATTCCTTTGCCGTTCCTGAATATTTCACTGCATATCGTATTAACACTTTGCTGACCGGTGACGAGTTAACTCGTCATTGCTCTTGCATTATCTGTTTCAATTTATAACACCGAGGGCGATATAGAACATTGCAAAAACTTGGCGTATCGTGTTTAGTCTTGTTCGCCCTATAACAGAAAAATTACTTTTCCTAGTATTTACATTTTTATTAGAATTTTAGTAAAATTCCAAACATTTCAACCATGACGGAACGTATCGGCGAAGAACTTTTGGATGTTCCAATTCAACAAAATTCATTGGAGTTTTTTAGAACGTTTTATTTTCATATTCAATTACAAAAGAGTAGCCGGCGACATGACAGTTTCTGTGTAAAATTACCGGCCACCAAAGTGTTAAAAATCCTCCGAACATAGTGGGATATCTGGATCCATCATGAAGTTTAGACCTCGGGCTCTACAGCAGATGATTTCGAATGTTTTCCATTTTTCTCGGAGCGCACGACCGTGTAGCAGCGCACGTGAAAGCGCGGCACCGTTGCGTCATTTGCACTGGGTCACGAGAGAAAGTGGTCGAGCGAGGTCGGCCTCTGGAAATGGCCCCAGGCGGGGTTGCCTTATGAAACGGACGAAAAAAAGTGTCGGTATCGAATACTTTCTTCGTCTTCTGATAATGGGATTCTATAATGGAACAGAATGCCTTATATTTGTTGAGATCTAATGGGAGACGGTATTAATGACGTAAAACGTTTTTCAGTGTATTGATAATTTGAAGATATTTAAATTTGTACGATTAAATGACCAATACTGATAAACTAAAAATGTGGAAGTACAACTTCGATCTTAAAGATGTATGTTAATTATATTCATTCGTCTTCAAAATGTGGCACACGATCCTGTCATTTTTTAAATAAGTGAAAATGGTAATCATCTTGTAGCATAATTGTATGCTTAAATTTATGGAATAACCATTCATTTCATCCACTTCTATAAATCAAATCTTTTCAAATGATATTTCTAATGAGGAAGTAATTTCTAAATCGCATCTTTGTATTTATTCGACTTCAGTTGAAAAATTTAAGGAGTTTAGATTTACAAGATAAAAATCTGGTTTTAAAAAGGAAACTTCCCCTACTCTGAATTGCGTTGTTAGAATACTTTATAATAAAATGTACTGAATAAAGCACACAGTTAAGCATATTTCGCCACAATATTCTAAACTTTTTAGCTTCATACTGTGTGTTAATTATAATAATCGTGATGCAGAAACCTTTTAAAATACTCTGCATGATGGATCCTTATATACAACACACTTCCGAGCATCCTGACTAGTGTGGCGGAAAGTTAGACAGGCATTTTATGAATTCACTTCTTTGGCCACCAATACCAGAGGACAGTCTTTACACAAACCTCTTTATTACAAACATCTACTCGAGTACTAGCCTCTAAATTTAGTTTGTGATTACAGCGCTGCCGGTCTCCGGTGAATCATAAAAGTTGCCAGTGACGTGTCGAGTGAAAATGGTCCTGGTTTACAAATGTTAATATATTGCATTGTACGTCTGAAGAATTAATTGGGGGGAAAAAATAGATTTTACTCTTTCCCACTTTAACATAAAGCCTTTAATGTCCAAAATAAATGCTGGAAATGTAAACGAAACATTATCGCAAATCGTAGGTCTAATACTTAAGAAAATTGATTCACTTATTTATCATTGAAAAAAATTATAAAAACCCTTAATTTTTATACCGTTATTTTTTGAAAGTCCTTCCTAGATGCTTTAATTGACGCCTTCCCTTTCCTATTTTAATTACGGTCAAAGAGAACTAGTCCGAATAGTCGTAGCCCAAATACTAGGAGTGTACCGTACTAAATTTGGCAAGTTAGGACTCCGTGGACGAAGGCTCACTTCGAAAGGATTTTCCAGAGCTATAATTGAACTCTAAAATTTTCAGGTTTTTCTTTAGATTTCAAGCATATCATCAAACAAAAAATAACCTTCAAAAGAATACTCTTAAATGTGAACAATTGTGTCCGTACAATTTTATATAACTTCATGCCTAAAGATTCTGAAATTCGTTATTCTGCAATAACTTGCGCGTTGTAGAAATATTGAATTGTGTCCTTGTAATCGCTTCTATAAAGGCTTATTATACAGCGTATGCACCTGAATTCTTAGCCACTTGACATGCGAATTTAACTTCCTAATTGGATGACAAGTCCAATATTAAACATTTATTATTATTTTAATTCCTATAATAACGTAACGAGTTTTAAGATAATGAAAAGTTTCTAAATGATTCTGGCATTTTCAATTACTGAATACTTTCACTTAATTGCAGGTTTAAAATTAATAATTCAATAATTCAATGCGCGTGTCAGACGTCATTGTATGTGAAGGAATTAACTTATGCCGAGTTAACAAAAATCCAAACACGAATACCACATCACTTCTATATATTGACGAACAATTTTCGTATAAACATGTACGAATCGATTAAAATATACTGAGTTGAATTCAATTCGAATTTTATTTTGACTAGTCAGAAGCTCAAGGAAGATAGCATTTTTCTTCCGTATTTAGTGTAATATTGATATATTTGTTTTAATGTTTTCCGTAAAAAGTATTCTGCTGCATCTTCGGCAATACAGTAGATTAAATGGGAGCTCGGGTGTTTAATTTAGGAAGGCATGCATTAATCGATCCTCATTTCCCTTTCAGTTCTGAATTTTTAAAATGGAGAATAAAAAAAATTGTAAGTTAGGGGCAAAGTTGACAAAGAGAGCAACCGCATTTAAATTCGTCTCATTTTCTCCACGGGTTTAAGAAACGGAAGTCGTGACAAATACCCCTGTCAAGTTTGAAAAGAAATGAAAATTTAGAACTTAAAATACCGCGGTGACAAATGACACCGGAGGGCCGAAAGGGGTTAGGAGGAAATAACTACCATAAAATATGATCAGATTCTACAATATGATCGATTATATTTTTCGACAAAGTCTCTTGCAAAGAAGCTTAAGTTTCTAAGACTTGCACATCCATTTTTCTTTTGAATATACGTTACAATCCTTTATGCATATTTCTGAATAATGGCGCAACCGCGTGTTTAAACTGGCGAATTGCTGCCAATGCTGCTTTCATAGTCTTCATAATTGAAAATTAAGGTTGTAGTGGAATTAGGCAATTTATTAGCAGAATTCAATATTCAGATTTATTTTCAAGACGATTAGATAGAATAATAGGCTTATGAAGGGAGATTAAGCTTTCATATTTTTAATGGAGTCTTGATTTGTTGCGGAGTGTCTTACTTTGTCAATATATCTTTGAAAATTCAATCATTTCTTTTAAATTAATCTTTTCTTTAATTCAACGGTGTGGGCATTTCACGTTTTAGAAGTATTGTGGATCAAGCTAAAAATGGCGTGTTTTAACTCGGATTCTATCGTGTTGCTTTATTAACAACGATTTCTCAAGTTTCATTTTAAACATAATATTTTCAATGAATAAAACGCTGCTCATGTTCATTACAGGGCCACCAGGTTAATGTGTCAAAATAGTTTTAATGGTGAAATTCTTTTGTGAATTTTGCCGAGACAAGTAGTTTTAGCGATGGTCATTTTGAAGGATGTTTTACACAATATTTTTGAGACCATTAAAAGTAACCTCGCGCTTAGAAGGAAAAACAATCTGCTAGAAACTTCTGTGGATTTTGCGACTCTGCAATCTGTCATGGAAATCGAACTTTTCTAGGAAGTCCCTCACTTTGGTAATTTTAGTCGCCTCCGAGAGATGTCCTTAAGTATAATCTTCTTTCTTGGGTCAAGCTCGAAATTTACAATCCAGGTCAAAGTCGTGGTGTTTTTGTAACTTTGAAACAATTGTAAAATGTTTCTCCTTCAACAAACTCTTCTTAAATGTCGCAATTTTATTTTCTGAATAAATTTTCCGAGAAAATGGAAGTGTTGAAAGATGAAATGCTCAACCTCGAACAAGAAACTTGATTTGACTGTGCCCTTGTCCTGCCTCTGGCGTGGTGAAGAGGGGAGGTGGTTCTATCTCAGTGTCTTCCTCGTCTGACCGCGGTTCAAATTGCGAGGTCTGTCTCAAAATTACCCTAGTGTTGCTTTATTAACGTTAAAATAAAAACATAATGCATCTCACTTTGGGAAGAGTAGTTAACAGAAATTGATGTTTTTTGCGTCTTATCAAAAAAGCATTTCTTAACCCCTTGGACTTGTTGAATGAACCGAAAAGCTTCCCTTGCAAGAAATTCGGAATGCTTTTCGTTTATCTTTGAGTTTTATTAAACGTGAATTTCTACTTGTTCCCCTTAAAATAGTCGTATGCAGTTAACTTGTTGAAATTGAAATTAAATTCGAGGGTCAAATGGTAGAGTAAGCCCTGGAAGTTTTAACCTCCGATCAAAATTTGATGGATAAATGTGTTAAGATTTCAGAAGTATCGACACACCAGAAAACATTTTTCTTTAACTTTATTTACAATTAAAGCACTTTTACCGTTGGTTTTATTTTTTAAATGCTGCACGCGCTACTTATTCAAAATCAAGCGATGACGTATATACACGCCGAAAGTAATAAATGGCTGCATAATGCAAATTAATCGTAATAAAATTGATAAAATGTCGCTTTTATTAAATAAAAAAGTAATAATTGTTAAAAGTTCCGTTATTCGAAAGCGACTTTCCTTTAAAGTACTTTTTGCCATGGGAACAAATCTAAATACAAAGTATCCATGGCATAAGGCTGTGCAAATATTATCCGGAAATACGTAATCTACAAGTTTTGCTGCTGTATTGGGTTGACAAACCAAATAAAAAGTGTGGTTTTTCTCATGAACCAGAAGTTACCATGGGCATTGGCATTCGTATATTTCATTATGGGAGAACCTGTTTTGATTGGAGTTTTTGAAGCCTCAAAAGGCGTAGGCAACAAATTGGCTGTTTATCGCTTTTGAGGCGTCCATTTTTGCCCATTAGGGTTATTAGAAAATAAAGCAGAAGGTGGTTGCATTGCTTGGCGATAAGTCGCCAACTAAAGTTGCAACTTAATTTCCAAATTCATTCTCTGAATTCTTACCAATTGTTCTAATTCGTTTAAGTCATTAACCAGTCTGAAACAATCACTCGTATTACGCATGTTCCGATATTTAAAAATGATGACCGATTTTATATCAAAATCGGTCGAGCTCTAAAACTTTGTCAGCTAGAAAAATTGAAAATGAAAATTTAAAAAAATTATCATACCCGATGGTCAAATTAAGTGAGGGAAATCCTCTTATATAAGAATAAGATGTAATCAGTAAACTCGCCTTGTTACGAGTAGTACATTTCCCTTATTCTCTAATTTACCTCAATTGAACCCAATTTGTTTTGAAATGCAGGCTTCCTGATACTCTAACGAAAATTTACTTTTAAATGTCACGTGTAATAAATAATACATCTAACGGTCAATTTTTATATCGAATGCTAATTTTTAATTTAATTGAAGTGGATACACGTCGACAGCAGTTGAGTGATTTAAAATTGTTGGATTTTTATTCCTGCATCACTTTATGTGCACTGTCTTGAAATCGCGAAGCGGAAATGGAAATGTATAGGCATAGCTCATTTTCGAAAAATGGTGACAACTTCAATAGTTCTAATTACTTTTAACAGTTGATGTATATAATTACGCCAAATTCTTGGATTCAATTGCTACGTGAAAAGCTTTAAAAAAAATAAATCATTAATGGGATCAGTTTCTCAAGACGTCTTAGTATTGTTTCTAGCGGGAGAGCGACGCGAAAACGCGCGAAGATGGCACATTTGGTGAGGAGCTTCGCACCAGTTTGGTTTGCCGAAAGGAATTGGCTAGTAGTCGCTGGATCACTCGAGGTGTTTTGAGAAGTTTCACGAGTTTCGGGGCACGCGCTTCCTCGACTATATAAGGGACGAGTAGCCGTAGTTACGGAGTTAGTTGAGTTCCCCCCCCCCTCCCGGAAGAGAAGCGTCTCGTTGTAGTAGAGGATTAGCGAGCTGTGTTTACGTTTCTGTTAACGTTGTGGTATTGAGCTCGCTGCGATTTACTGTGCTGTACGATAGCTGTTTTGCAGTCTGTTTTTATTGTGCGTAGGGCTTGTATTTACGCTGACTGTTGACTGCTGGATTTGGTTTATCTGAAGTTTTATTTTATCAAATCATCCTATAAATATCTGTAAATAAATTTCATTGTGCAGTCCTCTAATGATGTCCATTCAATCCAAACCCGCTACGCTAAAATGTAACAGTATTAAATATTTTTAAATAGTTAATTACTTCATAGAATTTCACTTCAGATATTAAGGGAGGAAGTAGTCTTAACGTAGTTATTTGATACGATGCATTTCTAACTTATCTTTAATAAGGATAACTTAAGAAATTAAGGTTTAATAAGTTTTATCTTCCCAACCGAGTCTTCCGACTTCGCAAAATCTTTATCTTCCCGACTTCGCAAAATATCTTTCTTAATGTTGCATTGGTGCATGTTGTGTAACTGCTGTTCACCTTTTAATGCCTGAAGTTCCAATTCAATCGCTCGGATTTCGGTCAAATGGCTTACGACATCCGAATGAACGAGCGAAATCGCTCATCCATTCATACCCACGTGAGCGCAAACGGTGGGAAAATAGATGGATGAAATAAAACGGATCTGTTGCTAAAATTCTACCACAAACTTTGATGCCAAGTCGCCAAATCATTGACATTCCCATCTTGACCTGTGTGAAGATCGGAGGTAATAACCTGAATGAACTGATCTTGAGCTCTATTGTCAGAAAGATTGAGCCAAAAAGTCACCTGTGTTATGTGCTGTTTTAGATCATATATTGGGCCGGGATGGCCTGGTTGGTAGAGCGTTAAACTCGTACTCCTTAGGTCACGGATTCGAAGCTCACCGGCCAGAAGATTCCCTGAGTGTGTGGCGATTGGCGCTTGTTAAATCTCTTCGTGGTCAGAAAGGCTTCAAATCGAGAGTAATATCACTAGGGGTACTGGGTCAGAAGTGATCATTCTGTTCCAGGTCTAAATTATCATCCGAGATGTATGAATGAATTTGCATGGATGTAGTCCGCCCCCAAAAAGGGTTGTGGCGTGTGTGTAGCTAAGTCGTACTCATGGCGCTACTTGTAAAACAGATTCATTTCTTGGGCTTAAAATCTGCTGATCGTATCAGCGGAAGCTTGTCTACGGCAAGTGCCATTAGTCACAACAGATCGTATATATGTATAAGAAAATTGAAACACTCCTACAGGTTTATGCCCTCAGATACTCCATGGATACGTTTCTTTATATATTCTACGTCTTTGGACTATATTCTTTCTACATGATTGATACCACGAATATGTAGAGTAGTTGTCGTATAGGTAATCGGGTTCTCGCTGTCCGAAAAGTAAAGGAGTTACTTTGATTCATGTTCATTTCAATAATGAAATTGTTTTACCGGAAAGGCTGGGTCGTTACTGGTATGGTCTAGTTACATTGCATTCTAATAGATGTCACCTCGGAGATGCATTATGAGTAGTCTTCTAAGTTTTAGTTTGGAAATTTTTATTACATTTTTAATTTCTTCATATTTAAAACTTACATATTTAGTTTCTTCTTGCTTTGCTTTCCACTGTCTCAATATTGTTTTTATTGCTGATGTTGTTCACTTTTAAATATTGGTACGTAATTTGAAAATAGTTATCGTCGATTTTTATTTCAATTGTGAATATTATGTTGGGAAAATCGGATCAATTCAAGGTTGGGTGTCATAGGTGGAATTCAAATCTTCACATGCAAGATTGGGAAAAGGTCTGTTCCCGGCTTTGTCAGTTTTTACTTTTCATTTGAATGGGGAAAACTAAGCTAAATTACCTGGGGTAATTGCCAGTTACTAGGTTCAGGGATAATTATCATGGGATTAAAATAGACTGTGAAACGCGTAAACTAGAATCGGTTTAGTAGTTTAACCAGGAAAGTTAATTTTCCGTCTCGACCTTCGCTTGAAAAATGAAACTGAATACTTTGTAGGTATTTTCCTTCAGGTTTCTGCGCCATTTAACATTGTCTTTCTAAAGTGTCTTGTTGGCTCTTGTGCTGACCTTGACCCGACAAAGCTGTGCAACATTACCCTCTTTAAATCGGAAATTCAAGGAAAGGTCGAAATGAGAAAGGGTCCGATTCCACATTTTTCCCCATAAATGCAAAATATATATTCATAAGGTAATGGCGTTTTTGTTTGTCGCTAAAAAAACTCAATTTCCTTTAACTCCTTGACAAAGCATCTGGTTGCGAAACTCAAAGGTAAATAACGGTGTTTTCTTGCGAATTATTCAAAGTTTTCCCTGTTTATGGTTTTCCCATAAGTACGAATTCGTAAAGGGAATTCGACGTAACTTATTCACAAAATTTGTTTAACATGAATGTTTAATTCTGGGAGCGTAACTCCCTAGCACTTTGAAGAGTAATGCAACTAAAAGGCCAATTCTTAACTGCATTGAAAATGAGGGCTTAGCTCAATTACAGCTCCTAATTACAATTAATCCTCAAAGTCGCATTGTCATAACTAGACAGTTAAAAAAAATTAAACCAGGAAATTGTCTAACCGGAAGAGTTCATTAACCTGAATTTGTTAACGAGATTCTCCCTAAAATTACTACTTGCAATGCGATTTCATCTTTTAATGTTTCAAGTTTTTGTCAATGAACGGAGGGCGTTGGGATGTAACCAGTTCTGAATAAGTTGACTGCCTTATCGCTATTCTACTGAATAATCAACAATCTGGCTTTTCCTTTTCTACTGGTCTTAGCTTGACCTGCCGGATCAAATTCAACTATGTATTTGCATTGCAGGAAACGGATTGACACGTTCTTTAAGTTCAGACGTAACAAATAAGGATAATTTATGTCTAGAATATAGGATTAGTCTAAACCATAATACATCACAAGTTATTTACTAGTTTTCAAGACTCATTTTTAATTGATGTACATTCCAATTTAGTTTCTAAACTTGAACACCTTCTAATTTCCTTGGCACACTGTTTGAATATTTGTTATGCAAATACCAAGCCAGAATTAAGGAAAGATAATGAGTTAGTGCCCGCGTTCTCCTAAACACTCCATAGGCATCATTTATTGAAATATAATTCAATATGGTATTGCATCTCTGTTTGGAACTTAATAATCTTATCAAACCTTGTCCTTTTCATGAAAGATCGGCATCATTCTGCGATCTCTCTACAGAGTTGTACTTGGCTTCAATTATTAAAAAGGACGAACACTCATTCATTGAAACTGCGGTGGACACCAGAGATACCTGGGTGTTTTCAAAATTCTAACTGGCTTTAGATATCCGACCGGATACTACAAATTGCTGGTAAGGGTGGTGTGAACTTTGAACACTTGGATATCGGAACATAAATTTGTTTAACCAACAGAGAAATCTGGTATTCGAACATCGCCTTGTGATCAAAGATTGCGATTGCCAGTTTTGAGGAGCAAGTTTTTATTCTAGAAACCCGGCATTTCCAGATTGAGGTATTAATTCGAATCATCATGGAATGAGAGTTAAAGGACAAATTTCTGGGTTTAGAGTTTCGCTTTGACCTTCATATCTTTACCATTTATGCTTCATGCAGTGGCACCAGATAGTCTTTTGAGAAAAGGAATCTTTATTGAACAATAGCTATATATGCACTTATATCTACTTGTCTCCAAAAGCTTGACATCTTGGAGTGGGAAAACGTTTCGAATGGCTTGAGCGATTTACTTCAATATTGTCACTAAGACTGAACTAAAGACACGGATAGTTAGAAACAATTGCGTTTATCAGCACCAAGCAATTCAGAACAGAATGAAGAACTGAGCCGAACTCAGCTTTTATACCTCTGAAGAACATTCGAGAATCGGCTCGCTCGAATGGTAAAGAATGTTCTAGAATCATAATTTTAGAGAAATAATAACAATTTTAAATTAAAATTCCTGTCTTTTGATCAAATGTGTTGGCCGGGAATCGAAACAGGGGCCATCGGATTAGAAGTCCAATGCTCTGCCAATCGAGCCATGGTGAATTATGAGTCTTTTTGCTGCAATATGGTTAAGAATGTGGCTATTTAGATCAACCTACACTTCAATAAGAATGACAATGATAATTGAAAATTTCATCACCTTTCTGGGCTATTAATTCTTACTATTTCTCTAGCTAAGATTTAATATTACGAAACGAAATTCTTGCGTATATTTATCCCTATTGAAACCAAAATATTTATGTTCAATAATTGCGTAATATAATTCCATGATATTCAAAACGTTCAGATTTATGTAAATCTGAGTCCTTGAAACACGCCATAAATCCTATTACATCATCAAATTTGCACCTTTAGTATTTATCCCGCTCTAAATGATCACTCGCAGAACCTTGCAGTGAAAGCATTCCGACTGAAGTCGTAGGGCCTTCGAATTTCCCGATTACGCGCTCCGTCAAAAGATTGATTTGCACCTGTCCCGATTCGGCCGGGTTGAAGAACTATATTGTCGCCCCCAGGCAGTGAGCATTCTTCCACTTTTGTTTTCGCTCATTTCCGAACCAACCTTGGGAGTTTCCTCCTCGAGTTCAGGGTCGTATGTTGCAGGAAACTCACTCGCGCACGTGGTTTGGAGCATGCGTTTGGACACATGGCATTGTTTTGCCTCCAGGCCATTGAGTCTCTTGGCTGCCTTCAGAACGTTTGGTGGAATTTTTCCCCGTTATGTTCATGAAAAGAGGAAGACTGGCTTTTTTGCATTCATCTACACACTGACATAATTAAATTGTAATCTGTTTATACAAATTGACCTTCTTGAGGTGTGGGGATAAAAACGCTGTGCAAAGTCTTGTGTATGATTAAATCGAACGTTAAACGATGAGTTATGTTCCTGTTGCATAAATTTATTTTACTGATGTATCACAATATTTTTATGATAAATTCGTGAAGTTGTGGATATGGTTGTTAAATTTGTTTTTCCCGTTTAAGATGCCCACCGTTATCTATTGCTCCAGCGCATATAATGCAAAAATTCGATATATGCCAATGTTTATTATTTTTCTTTGATTAAATGTGCATAACATGGAATATTAAATAATTAGAACCTAAATGTCAACACCAAATAACCAAAGTAAAATTGATGGTTTTTAAAGTTGCACAGGTAGTATTTTAATCTTGGCATCGTTTGTTTAAACACGATTGTTAATTGACTTTCACATGTTTAGCTAGAGAATAACAAAAGTAGCTTAAATAAGCCGTTGTAACGCTGACTTCTAAACTTTCATTACTATAGGGGAGATGACGGCAGTTCCGCATAAATGGAATTTTTAAAAATGCAAGTGGTTCAGGTTCTCAAATTTGGACACTCCTCTAAAACTAAAGCAGATTATTCACGAGAATCCTTTAACCTTAGAAAGCATCTGTTAGTTTTACATTTCTTCCAAAATAGTGTAATGCTTGGCATTACCCTGCAGCTCTACAAAATTTTCTGAAGGCACCGATGATTGGAGGATTTCTGGATATTTCTAAAATGAATGTTTTGTTCAAGATTATATCAATCGACTTGAATGATGGCAATAAGCATGGAAATCTGTAACGAGTTTTCAGAGCGAGTTACTCTAATTGTTTACGTCAATTTTGATGTTAAAAAATGTTAATGAGTTCAACTACATGGGCAAATTCAACGACTAGTCAGATTTCAGTAGTTACAATAGAATTGACATTTTGCAGTATTTAATAAAAGCGTTCTATTCTTGCAATTGACAATTGCCGGTGTTCTCCGATTTAAAAATATATAAACGTAAAAAGTTGGCATATTGCTTTAATAATTTAGGTTAAAATATTTTCATATCTGATTTAGTATAAACTAAAATTAGATGAACAAGCGTGGATAATCATTTTGCCTGAAGTGCTTCTAAGTTGAAATATCAACTCATTTAAACTCTTTAAAAATCGTTGATGGCTAATGGTTTTTATAACCTGGTATTTTTGAATAATTTGTGTAAAATTGAGGTTTTAATGAATTGTCATAAATTGGTTTTATTTCGTGTTTCATTAGAAAAATCAAAGTTTCGAATAATCTTGGTTGAAACAAGTTTAGAAATATTTCGGAAAGAAATTACTTTTACGTGTTGGTAAAGGTTAATCGGAAAAATCTACCGAAAGATTTACATTAGTTTCTTTTATTAGAGTTATGGGTCAAGTTTCTTAAGTATTTCTAACACCAGATTTCCCTATTTTGAAATTCTTTGCTTTTCAGTTACACCACCTTTACACGAATATACAGTATAGTAAAATTTAACTGCGGCGTTGAATCTCTATTTTGAAAGGAATAAGGACTGCCCAAAATACTTAACCAAATCTTGGCTTTGCAGAAATATTTGGTGATTGAACTAAACACAAATTTCTCATTAATAAACTTTTGCACTTCAAAAAAATTAGCAGTATTTTTTCGCTTGTTTAAAATAGCTTCTGAAATAATTTGAAACATTTGGTTGAATTCAACATAGTTTCGGAGCTAGGCAGCATGCTGCCTTAGTGATTTATTAATCTTTTCTTCAATATAAATGGCTTATAAAGCATACCCATAAGCAACCGTTGCCAACATGATGCGTTTCTTCTGTTAACTACGAATGAGTAGGTTTTAAAATATAGTGAATCACAACTACTTTGGCTTGCCATTTCAATGTTTCTATATAGGCTAAACTTTTTACTTAGTCTATTGTTTTAATCTTGTTATTCTTGGTTGCAGATGGTACAATTTTAGACTGAAAAAGCCATTGCCTTCAACATGTTAAATGGTTCTCAATATTTAGTAGAAAAAAAACTGCAGCATTCGTGTCAACAAAAATGAAATGCAGACAAACTTATTACAAAACGAAATCTTATTACGTTATAAATCAAATTACATCAACGTATTTTCAAATTCAAAAGTTCTAACACATCACTGTTGCCAGTCTGAATTTACTAATTATTAAAGGTTACAATTAAACGACTCGCGAGTTGCTTTTTAAATAAAATATTTATGTCGCAACACTACTTTCTCTTCAGAAATTTCTAGTTCATATTTTTAATCTCAGTTGAACGAACTTAGGAGGGAAATGGGGATGTTGAGCAATAAAAGTTTACTTTCGTATATAATTTGAGTTATGTGTAACCAGTTTCGCCCTCCTGCAATGACGTCAGTTGCGTCATAATGCCTCGAAGTGAAGGTCGACTTTCGTAACAGACTTTCCAATTCTGTCTGGAAACGATCATTAATTTTGGTTGAAGCACACATAGCGCAACGTCATACGCTGAATGAGTTTCTACCAACTCAGAACTTCATGGATTTCGGGAACTAAATCGCCCTTCCCCTCCTGCGATGTTTTTGTAAGCATTGAAATACGGACTGGTCGAGAATGTCAGGGGATGCATAAAGCTAAATGGAAATTCATATGCAGACTCTGAAATATTGGAAAATCCCTTAGTCTGCATTTCCAATATCTCCTAGTCTACATACCTAAGATAAAGAGGCATTGTCTTCATCGCGAGAACTTAACATTTCTTCTTACAATGGCACAACTCTCAGCATTTTTATTATCCATTTGTTAAAACCTTGAATGATATTTTGGATAATCTACTTTACCTCTTTTTTAAGTTACCCATTTCTTATTGCAATGATCTTCACTCTCGAGAATATTTATTGCTAATTTTTTACAGAATTCAATGTGCCATATTTAGCATAATCATTTCACATTTCAGTTATTTTCTTTATGCACTTGAATTTGAAACTACGTTTCGCTGTTATAAACTGTTACAAATATTTTAATACCATGCATGCGGTGGAGCTTGACCGAAGGTTTTCGTGCCTTAAAACAAATTTCAATAGGCTGACATATGTAGAAGTTTTTAATGCAGCATTCATAAATTGATATTTAATTTTTGCATGCATCGTACAAAAATTCTGCAATTTCAGGCAAACTAATTGGTTCTTCCGTAGTTAAGTGAATTTTTATTCTTTGAGCTCGGAAAAGTAACTCGATGCATAATTTCTTTTCTATTTTAAGCTCTTATTTTTTTTTCTGCCTCTGAAAATTTATATATAATTATTTGAAGCTGAATTTCTCAAATTGTACACTAGCTTTTACCCGCGACATCGTACGCAGGGAAAAGTACTCAACCTGAAAACTATAGTGTGTACCTGAAATAAAGTAATATAGCAAATCAAGTCTCATTTCTATAAAATCTAATCAGTCTTTTATTAATTGACTGCATTTTACATTCTTTGAACTTTTAATTAAAATGAGATCATAATTGCCAGTTAAAACACTGGCAAATGCGGGAATTTTCTACACCTGTTCGGGTAACGCAATACAGATTATAAATTTTTGTAAGAACCTGATGCTTTGGGTAAGTTTTGATGTCTCCGAAATTTACGGGCAAAAAAATATTTTTGCCTGCTTTTATCAGTATTGCGTTATTACGTACTCATCTTTGACAGCAGATGCGTTTTTAACCCTTTGCGGCCCGATGGCGAGTGTGACTCGATATTCAAGACTATGCATTTTGACGTTTTATTTATTCAAATTGCTAAAAACGCCTACATAATGGTTAAGAGATGTAGATTCATTTTTCAAAAAAAAAAAAATTGACTTAAACGAATTAAGTATTTTTCAAAGCAATGAACAAATCTTTGTATTAGGTGAATAATTTTGCATCTAATTTTTCGGACTGCAAAGGATTAAAAGGCTGACTAGGACATGATGGCTCTTATTTCATCTCAAAATTGGTCGAGCTCCGAAACTTTGTTTGCTAGCTTGAAAAAGTGGAAATGAAAGTTTATCCCTTTCTATATATGGTTATTTTTAGAATAGAGAAGTATCGTAATTGTTTTAGACCGGTTTAAGCTAGTTAGTGACTTTAGATAAATGACTTTAAGAAATGTTCTCGGATAATATCTTAATTTGCGATTAAATATTTAATTTTCTTTTAGTATTTTAATTTTAAAAAATTCAGAATGAGTCCGAAAGACCAATTCATTGGCAATGGTTAATTTTGAATGCATCAAACACGAAGAAAATAAACAGAATGGCTTGAAATAAGTCGAAAACATGTTAAGCCTAACCTCATGAGTGTGGGAAAAACAAACTGTAGATTTTTGATCGGAAAGTATATAATAAACTAACCAGTCTATTAACCGGAATAAATAGTAGCCAATGTCCTATTAAACTATTACTGTGCTAAATTTCACCCAATCCATCAGTTTTAGCGTGATTGGCTAATGTCATCTATCCAAACTTTCACATTTACAATAGTATAGATCCTTTTGCTTCTCTAAATATTTTTAACTATCAAGTTTTGTGAATGAATCGTCTAAATAGCGGCTTGAGATGTCAGTATACAAAGGATTACGATTATTCATAACGGTTTTAATCGGTTTTGAGCTTATTTCAACTTTTAATTTCACTTCTACGATGTGAATTGAGTTCTCTCTTATTGGTTTTTTCTTTCGAGATAAGTTTCGTTCAAAGCCAATTATGGAGAATTTTAGATTTCTGCTTTATATAGAACTAGACTCAACAAGGCGGCTAGATCTAATGTGTGAATATTTTAATGGCGCTCATCGACTCTACAAATGGCAACGCTTCAATTTATTCCAGGCCACTGCTTTCACAATTTTTCTAAATAGTGGGTTTTCAACATTACGGTGGCATTCTTTTTGTTGATTGCGTGATTCGTTATGCTTACTGATTGACTGAGGCAAAAGACAAATCAAGATTAAGATTTTTCTGCGTTTCGGACGAGAGGTCTAGAGTGTATCTGGTCAAAGACTGGAATAAGATTCGTGCTGTATTTGCGCACAACAGTAGTTAACTAGCGAAACGATCCTCATTTTTTATTCTGATTTTCGACTCGTTGCTAAATTAGAGGAACCGGTTTCGTCCACCGCATTCGGAAAATCGTGTCGTGATTGGATAGTGATTGAGTAATTTTATTTTACAATAGAATAATTTCTTTTCTCGATTGTATCATAATAAGGTTATTTCTCTTAATATTACCTCGGTAGTCCTTTCTTGGTAATCATGATGAATTATTGAATAATTTAGCATTCAGTTTATCAAATATTGTTAATTTGAACTTATTAAATCGTTCGTAATTCTGTGGAGGAAGTTTGGTAATAAAAAAATGGACCAAAAGAAATACTTTCTTTTCGGAAGCGGATTTTAGAAGTTCCAAATGCCACAATTAGGAAAAACGTTGACTACCATAAGATAAAGTCGAATGAATGTATTCCAATCTATTTTGATAAATCATAATTGGTAAGAATCTATATTCAATATTGGTCAAGAAACGATCTTTGAACCATCTTAATACATCAAAACTAGTGTAAGATCTCGTTTAGTTATCAAATAACCAGTTTTTGTGACTAAGTATATCTGGCCGATTCGCAATCTGTGTATTTCGTTATAAGAAGCTATTGTGTAAGTGTTAAAAATTACAAAATGTGGACTAAAGTACAAATGCACGCTATATATGCCCAAAACGTTTTATTTCAAACATTCAAAATGGGCCAGGTTGACCTGGTGGTAAAGCGTCAGCTCATGAGCCGTATGGTTTCAGGCTTGAGATACGATTATATTGTGTACAGGTGTCTATTGCACTTTAAATATGTTCGGTCAAATGTCATCTCACTGCTGTGATGTATGTGGGGTGGAGGGAGTTGCCAGCTCGGGTGTCGTCCGTCTTCTGAACGCGGTTCAAAATTGCAACTTTTGTCCCGGACAGGACGTTAATATAATTAAACTAAACTTCAAATATTCCAAAGTACTGGTAATATATACTAGATGTTCGTGTTCGTGAATAAACCAAACCGCTATATAGAAAACTGCTTTATTCCTCATTGAAAGCAACTAGATCTTCTGCATTAATGTGAATTTTGCTATTGGATGTCGCAATGAATTTTCCCGGAAGAATATTTTGATTTAGTCTCTCAAAATAAGGCCACTATGCTTGAATTTTCAAAGCCTTCAATTGTGCAAAAATAGATACCTAGGTCGGCCACCGAATCCCCCATGCTGTATATATTGCGATTTGGGGAAATTTGGCCTAATGTATTAATTTCACTGTTGATAATCTGCAATACAATTGCTTGTATAATTTAAGTAGCTCTTATGTGGAAATTAGACTTTATTAAATTCTTAATGTTTTCATCTGTCTGTTAATCCAAGAACTTTTCCAGCCAGCTTGAATGCGATAATATGGATTCTAATCATGTTTAATAAAACGATTTCTGATTTCGAAACATTTTAAATCTCGCTGTGTATTAATGCCAGTCTCGTTATGTATATTTAGATTCTCGTCAAAAATGTTATAATATCATGAAAAATTATCTTTTCCAGATTTCTAGTGAAGAGGTGGTGAGGGCCTACATCAACCGTATAACCGAAGTGAATGGACTGATAAACGCCGTTATCGAAGGTCGGTACGAAGAGGCCATCAACGAAGCCCGTGCCGCCGACCAGTTAGTCCGGTCGGGCACTCTGACGGAGGCTGAATTGGCCGAACAGTTCCCGCTCCTAGGAATTCCATTCACAGCCAAAGAAGCCATTCTCATTAAAGGTAACCGCCACAGAGCGCAAAGATAGTGCGTTTATTTGATCAGTTATAGTTGGACAGGGAAAACTTGACAAGAGTAACTCGACTATAAGGTTCTTATTCTGGGGTATTCTGACATCTGATTGCATACGTGAAAAAATGTAATAGCCTGATTTTAAAATTAATATTTAAAGATTTAAATTCGGATAAATGCTTACAATTGGTAAAGTGAGGTTAGAAAGTATATGTATAAGGTCGTTAAAATTAAACGCTAGTTGTTGCTTTGGTAGTAAGGCATCGGTTTCTGAACCGTAGTGATTCAGAATCGCTACTCGATTCTACCGAAGAACCGTCGTGGAAGCGGACCTGGCGCTCGTTTAATCCGTCGGCCTCGAACGTCCTCCGGCTAATGTATTAGGAAAGTGGAGGGGTTGCCACCTCGGATGTTCTCGTCATCAGACACTGGTTCAATATTACGGGGTCCATACAGTGTAATATGGGACGTTAATGTAAATAAAATCAAGTGAGATGCTGCTTGGTCAATTAAAAATAAACAATAGTAATGTCGTTTGAAGGAGACATTTTCTAGACGCCGAAAAGAAATTTGATTACGCATGTTGTGGGAAATAATTACAATCTACAATTAAAAAAGCTATGTTTTTGTTATATAAAGTTTAAGAGATTCGAGTACTTTCAAAGCATATTTTATAGAAAAGCATGGTCTAGGCATCCATTTATAATCTTAATCCTAAAGATATGGTTGAAGATTAGCAATATGATGTCAATGTTTGAAATAACATTAATGTTCGAAAACTGACATAAATTTAAGCAAATTCTTCAAAAAATAGTATTAAAAAAAGTTTACCAAATTTCATAGTAATGTGAATATATTTCTTAAAATTATATGGAATGATCAAAAAATAAGAACCAATTGAGGAAAAATGCATTCAAAGCGTACGATAATACGTTTTAATATATGCGTGTAATTATGTTAGAAATGTGGCCTATACGTAACCATTTATAGGTCATACTTTCTTCCTCAGCCTTTGATTATTTCTTTTTAATCATTTTTATTTTTAGCAATGTGTGCATTTGGCATTGAATGCCTTCTAGGCTCATTTATTGTCTCTTTCGGGTTTAGCAAATTCTCTAACTGCATTTGCACTAGGATACACTCCAGTAACCTTAAGGATATTTAGTAATTCTATAAACTTTGTTAAACTTAATTCGATATAAATGTTCCTAATCGGTGGGTCCAGAGCTCATCCAAGACTACTATAGGTACAAATTTCTTCAAAACACTGCTGAAACTCGCATTGGCATTTTACTTTTTCCATGCAAAATAATAATCCCCACTTAAACTGAATTTATACAAACTTTTAACATGTTCTTAGCCCTTTAAATCGGTGCTGTTGGCTATTTAAATGTCCACTTTCGGCTTACCGATCATTAAAATGTATCTTCTAATTAACATAGACAACAGTATACCAGTTTTGGATAGCTGGTCCATCTAAAACTAACTTTTAAAAATGTAGATTTTTAGTGAAATTCGACATTTTCAACTTGTTTGGGTACCAACTCCAAGAAGTTCATTATATTTGGGAGTAGAAATGAACTTTTATCTATTGGATTGTAGAAACGTATTTGCCTTCGAACCTTTGTTTTATAGTTAACGTTTTTCTTGTCTGGAATTTTTATTTTTCCTAGTATGAAATGCTCTTCATGTAATAGTGATAAAACAGGCTTGAATTTATAATAAGTGTTCTCTCTTGACATCCAGGACTGTCGAGTACATGCGGCTTGGTGTGCCGGAAAGGAATGACTGCCGATGAAGACAGCGAACCCGTTCAGAGGTTGAGGGCCTGTGGAGCCATTCCCTTGGCACTGACGAACACCAGCGAGATCTGCATGTGGTGGGAGACGTACAACAAACTCCATGGAAGGACCAACAACCCCTACGACACAACGCGCACAGTGGGAGGTAGCAGTGGTGAGTTCTAATTATGTCCTCTGTGTAATGCTCGCACATCGGAAATTCTCTCCCCACAAACCTGTAAACTTGCTTCCCAGCACGAACAGTGCCATTGTAAGGAAATTTTTCAAGATCAGCACTTTTTCGTGTTGTCATGACGGGGCTTGGCAGATAACTTGCTGACCATTTGGCTACTTGACGATGACTTTGGCGATAAAATGGATAGTCCTAAGCTCAAGAATTTTTCCGATCCTTAAACAAATGGTGACTACGGGTTGAGCTTACAGGGACATGAGGTATTAACTGAAAAGGAAAAAATTTACATTGTGACCATCTGTATGACATGTATAAACAATCAATGTGGAGTCGGATATATGTAGCGTCCGTCTGGGTCTGACTTTAATAATCCTGTATAAAAGTAACTTGACATGTTCTGTGCGGCATGATTGATTCAATTTTGAGTCGCTCGTCTGAAAATCTATTGAGAACGACAAATGAGTGTCACTTGCTGAGATCCTCGGAATGAACTTTTGACACGCACTACCACATTACTTAGAATTCGAAGTGAATCCGTTTCAAAAAATTAATTCGATATTTTCAAAACTACTTTTACATGCAGCCGTGTTCAGTAATCGCTTACTCATGTATGATTTTTATAGATAAACGTTTCTAATGGACTGATGTGTGTGTATATCTAAACTGCTGTGATAGAAGCAGATTAGAAATGTTCAAGTCAGGGTCATGTCTTCACACTCGAGTAAACTGCTATGATATAGTGGCATTAAAGTTTATCTTGGTGTTTAATCTCGAATTTCGTGTCTCTATATGGTATTGATAATTCAGTTTTCTGACTTCTAATATGAACTGATCGGATGATAAACCGAATCCTATGTTTAGGTTTCAACAAGGAACGAAAATCCAATATTTTATTGGATGAAAACTATTTCAACTTTACGGCAATAAAGTTTGTCATAGTTAAAGTTTTTCTTGCAAGATATTCTGTCTAATCTGTTAACACTTTGGTGACCGGCAATTTTACACCGAAACTATGTCATGTCACCGGCTATATTGTAATTGAATATGAAAGTAAAACGTTCTAAAAAAAACTCCAATGAATATTGTTGAATTGGAACATGAAAAAAGTTCTTCGCCGATACGTTCCGTCATAGTTGAAATGTTTGAAATTTTACTAAAATTCTAATAAAAATGTAAATACTAGGAAAAGTAATTTTTCTGTTATAGAGCGGACGAGACTAAACACGATACGCCAAGTTTTTGCAATATTCTATATCGCCTTCGGTGTTATAAATTGAAACAGAAAAGGCAAGTGCAATGACGAGTTAACTCGTCACCGGTCAGCAAAGTGTTTAAGTCCAATTAATCAGTCTGTAGTAGTAGTAGTAGTAGTAGTAGTAGTAGTAGTAGTATCTGATCTGAAGTAGCCTTTAAAGCCTTTTCTGGCCTGGAGTATATCAATGCCTAATTTGGTAGCTCTATGTCAAAAGGTCCATCTTGTAGAGCGTCAGCGTCATTTTAACTCGCGATTTCAGCCTCATCTGCCTACTTCTAAATATTCTATTCGCATGCATTTCTAGGAACTTATAAATTTATGTGCTTCGATTAAAATGCGATTCTCTTTTCAGGGGGCGAAGCGGCATTGCTCGCGGCCGCAGGGTCGGTCATCGGAGTCGGTACAGACTTGGGCGGCAGCATCCGACTACCCGCCTTCTTCACGGGCATCTTCGGACACAAGCCAACGCAAGGTGAGTATAGGGAATCGGACAGGTACGTTCAGTCACCTCACGGGCTAGGAATTGATTTTTCTGTCTTCAATTCCGAGTATAAAGAGCTCAATTTCTCTACCTTATTTTAAAGAGAATATTCCGTTTTTAAAACGAACTATTTGATCCCAACTAAATGTTATGCGTAGGAATATTTTTCATAAATCAGCTTGCATTTCTGCAGACATCTGTTACTAAGGATTTAACTTAAATTGCCAGTAAGTGCACCTGGCGGCTACTTTAAACTATTCCAAATCCACGAGTTCGCCATCTCGTACTAAACTTTTGTCGCATCACAAACGTTTGTTCAAATATTCGCATACATCAATCATGTTGGAGAACCCGATTCTAATGTTTGCTCTTTTCAAGGTTTTGAGAAATTCCTTACTGATCACCTATTCTAACATTTGCTAAGGATTTTCCATTTTTTACATTGTTAACTAAGCAGATAAATTGTCGAAATAAGACCACTAGTTCTGCATTATAGGACTTCCTGACGTAATGAATATTTCAAAAGTAAATCTGTTAACCTCCTCTGATCCTTACAATATTCTCCATTCTTAAAAGTTTATTCCAGAACTAGGTTAGACTGAAATACGGCTAGAAAATTCATTTTGTACTCGATTCAATTTTTAAAACTACAAATTTAGTTTAATAGCCTCAATCAAATTATTGGCGTCTTTCCAGATTTACCAGAAACTTCTCATCCCCAATTAAAACTTCAAAAGGCAATTTTATCTCGTTTTTTATCGTGTAATAAAACGACAATAAAACTCGTTTAAAGATTTAACATTTAACAGAATGCATTAGATTTAAAGTGTCGGTGCCAGTTGCAAATTTTAAATTCACTAAATTTCAAAATGCTGAAGAGAAATCAAATTGTGTTCCAGACTTTTTATCAAACTGAAGTATGAATTGCATTTCGATTTTTTACTTGTACAAAAGGCGGAGGTAGCGTAATCGCAAACTCGATATTTGAACAAATCTTCGCGTCTCTGAGTTCTAAACACCAGCTTGCAATTGTCTTGTGAACGGACGGACACCTTTATGCATTAAGGAAAGTGATGAAATCTGACTTGAGGCGTTTCTATATTAGGTGCAGATTCCTATCAAATTGTGACTGAATTAATATATTAACTTAAAGATATAATTATCTAAATCGGAGAATTTGATAGATGAAATTAGGTTCAATTTTAAAATCTAAACTGGAAGTCTTTCTCGAATATTGAGCCACATCCGTCTGCATTGACCATCTGTTGATCTGCATTTTCACATACAGCAAGATTTAAATACCCAATTTACCTCGGGGTTTGGTGACTTCAACTTTGTATGAAACTTGGATTTCAACTCGTTAAATTGAATGCCTTAGATACTAGATCGGCTGGTGCATAATTCGGTTATTAATCGCTTCCCACCGATTATGTTTGAAAACGTCATTGATTATACGCCGTTATGTTCTTTTGCTTATTTCGAGAAATAAGATGCGGTTAAAATAGCCATTTACCATAAAGGGGCAAACCCTCACCCCTTCCAGCTGGTTTAAAACTTGTCGATTTTTCTTTGATTTCTTACCTTAACCCTTTTTAAGGCTGTGGTAAATATCTTACCACCGTCTTAAAATACTTTTCAAAAATTGTAGCTCCAAAACTAACCAGAAAGGGACAAAAGTGTCATATTCAACATGTAATGTTACTTTGTGTTCAGCTCCTTGTTATGTTGTTTCACCAGAATAGTTTAAAATAATACATTTGGTAATTTACATTACTATTTGATTTTCTACCATTTATTTCATGTGTAATTAATACATTTTAAATTTTGAAATGACTAATGATAAATATTTTACAAAAATCATATTTACTAGTGAAATTATTTATATTTCATATTTTTCCATTGAATAAGTCAGTAAAATGTCATTGCTTGTTTTGGACGGTGGAAAATATGTAGTTTCCACTCCTGTAACACACAGCCACAACAACAAAATTTTAACCAATACTTTTTGGTCATAAATGAGCTTATTTTTTCCAAATATAACGTAAATTTTGAATGAAAACAGTTTGTGCCCGTTAAAGGGTTAAAGTTAAAAATGCAATTTGTTTTTCCAAGTTTATAATTAAGCTATTAAACCTTTTTCTGTGTGAACAGGGCTCGTGCCTCGCGGGGGTCAGTTTCCACCAGCTCTGGAGGAGATCGCTCCGTACGTCGTCGTGGGCCCCATGACCCGGTATGCCACTGACCTGAAGCTGATGCTGTCCGCTTTTGTCGGCAAAGAAGCAACTGAAGAGTTGAAGCTCTTCTCTCCGGTAAGTTGGCTATTTTCGGAGAAATTGTGACGTGGCGTTATACTAAACAATCGATTGTAACACGAGATTGACCGCTGTAGCCCTGAAACATTAATTTTAGTCTTGCAGATTCGTAATCGTACAAGTAAAGCGGGTATCATTAAGAGTTAAAATTTGAAACTCGGCTTATTAACATTGAATGATACTTATTACAGTGAAAGACAGATAAGGATGGTTAAAAAAATCCGAAATAATTCAAGTAAATATAACTAAAATAAACATTAGTATAAACCATAATAAAATTTCGTGCAATGCCTATCTTGCTAAATGAACTTGTAGATTCTGAAAGGTTGTCAATCTGAATTTTCAGAGATTTTGTTTACATTTTTCAAATCCTTTAAGATTGAAAAACGTATTTAGAATACGTAAACATGCTGAACGCCTAATATTAAAAACATTTGAACAATGTTGTCTACATTTTCGCAATTTGCCTTTCTATATAAAGGCAGTACAACTTGTCTTTACTTGGGTAAACTTGTATTCAAATCGTCTATTCTGGAATGTATGAAGTCAGATTTTAGGGACTAATTCACTTCCGATTGTACTGAGAAATTATGGCAGTTCTAAAATCTGAAGTGAATAAAAATTTTATTCCAAAGATCTTGAACAAGCTAGTAAAACTTTATATAATTAAGACATTGTTGCAATTTTTCTTCGGTCTTTTTACAAGGCTCGGGGAATAGCGAGATTTTTCAATGCCCCTAATAGAACGCTATTAAAATTCTAAAATGCAGACAAAGAAGGAAAGACTTAAAATGAAGGAGAGTGATATTAAAAGAATGTTGGTTAAAGTTAGAGTTAAAATATTCAAAGTATACATTTTTATCATGAATTATTCACAAATTCCTCATATTAAAATTGAATTCTCTTTAACATGCTGTTTATGTCAAATTTTAAAAGTATTTCGCAAATAACCAATTTTACCACTGTTGGTGTGTAAAAACTTGGTCTTAAATCTGTTTTTTATATCTAATAGCGAATCCAAGTAACGTGGGTTCATGAATTCTGTGTCTAGATGTAAGGATTCGTCTCGGTTTGTTTTTACCACATGAATTTTAAAGATGTTTTTTCAAAAAGTACTTTGTTTCTTTGAAGACATTCTTAAACTTTGCTAAACACGAGTTTCCTCCCATCCTAGGTGGATATACGATCTCTAAAAGTATATTACATGCTGGATGACGGAGGATCGCCCGGGTCCACTCCCGTTTCTCAGGAATTGAAAGATGCCATCAAGAGGGTAAGCAGATGTCCTATTTTGTGGGATGTTTATTTTTTACCCTGCTATGAAAGTGTGACTAAACGGTTTTTATCACACATTTTACGGAATATTTCTAAATGTGCTGGCGCCTTTAGTAAAATCAGCGACATCTTGATTCTATTTTTAATGATTGTCCAGCATTTCTTTATGTACTAAAAATATTTAGTGTTTCATGTTTGTTTTTCGACGGTTTAGTGACATGTATTAAAGCTTAGAAATGTTTCTGTATCAAATGTTTAAAAACTGATAATGGATATTAAATTTCTAAAGTAAACCATGCATAACTCGCGTAAGCTTCGAAAACAATGTTGCCTGTAAGCCTCTAGTAAACCTGGATCCACCAAGTTTAGCCGGGTAAGAAAGTATTGCGACATTAATGCGAATGAGTTTCATTCATTTCAAGAGGCTCATTTTAATGGCAAAAACCTTTATTGCACAATTTTCAAATCTGAATACAATATTGAAGAAATTTGAGTAGCTTACTGTGTCCTATTGCACTTGACTCATTGCGGGACTTGCTTTTGCGTTAGTTTCGTAGATTGTAGTTTTGACCATAGTTAAAGGCTTAAACAATGCGGCCGTCGTTTTAAAAAAATCATAAGTGACCATTTTTATTTCTGTACATTTATTACCAGGTTGAACAGTAAACTTCTGAAGCTTTTATACTCAAAGAAACTTTTGTGAAACAATTTCAAAAAGGTAATACTTTCACAAATATTAAATTGCCTCGAAATAAAAACTGAATTAAAACGTCATGTCATGACTAGATAAATGCAATAAATTATTGCATAGGAATACAATTCGAATGAAGCATCTTCAGAACCAGACAATTCGACAGATGCATTGTGTGCAAAAGGTTGATTCGTCATATGCGTCATCCGCATGCTAGATACTAGTTCTCTCTATTCAAAACGGTTCTATGATTTGAGTATTGATTATTATACGCATTTTTTTTATTACTGTCATGATGATTAAGGATCTTCAGAGCAACGTAATATGGGGTCTAGATCTTGTCGCCCATTAAAAAATCCCCGCCTAATCCAAAAGTGACGCATACTCATACAAAAGAACAACTTATCTAAATTTATCTCTACCCACGGTTCTTCCCTTTTATTCAAGAATGAATTACACAATCACCGAGTAATTTCTGTGCTTAAGCTTTAAATGACCAATTCTCAAGCATGACGTTTGTCTTAGATTGATTTTCCCTGTCAGATGTCGAAAATATTTCTACTTGCAAAAGACAAAATTTAATCTGATTTCTATCTATAGGTAGCCAGCGTGTTGTCCATGGAAGGTCTGTCCGTTCAAGAAGTCAATATAAAATACCTGAAACTCGGCTTCCTCATCTGGTGCGCCTACCTGTCCAAAGTCAAGGAGCAGCGAATCGCCAACATCATGAAAGGAAACGTAAAGAAAGACGAGGACGCCCACCTCGAAATGCTGAAGTGGTTCTCCGGGAAATCCGAACACACCTTCCCCATCATCCTGAATGCGTGCGCCCAGGACTATCTCGCCCCCCTGATGCGAAAGCCCCTCGAATTTTTCATCCAGTGCGGAGACAAACTCAAAGAGGAACTGCTCAATCTGCTACAACCCGAACCCGCTGTGTTTCTGTATCCCACATTCCCTCACTCGGCGGCACACCATGGACAGATACTCGCCAATCCTTTCAACGCAAGCTACAGTGTCGTCTTCAACGCAATGTCACTGCCCGCCACGCAGTGCCCGATAGGTTTCGGTTCCAGTGGACTGCCGTTTGGGGTGCAAATAGTCACGGCACCCGGCAACGATAGACTGTCTATTAGTCTTGCTGAACACCTGGAAGTGAAACTTGGTGGATGGACATCACCATAAGCCTTACTTTTATTGCAAGATCTCATTAGCCTAGATTTTAAATTGTGTATGTCCATGACGAATGGTTTGCCATGATCTCGTATGCCCAGCATAAGCATTCGTTGTGACTTTTCGATTCTTAGAGAAACGTTCGAAATCGGTGAACGGATTGATAGTTCAAATCTTACTTCCTGGAAGTTGGACCATTTGGACGTTACCATTTCTTCTGTGCCATTCAATGTCATCCGACAGGGCAAGCGAAAAGAAACTTGCCGTCGATGCATTTTTTCTCTTTTTGCTATTTTATGGCATTTTTTTACATGTTGACTTCGTGACTTCTAGTAGCTGGAATATATTAGATGTGTTGTTATTGTTGTTGGTTGACAAAAGTTAAATCTTGCATAATGTATCCCGTAATGGGCGATGTACTTTTTAATATTTTTATAATTTTGTGGAGATGTGAATATTTGTTTTCGTACAAAACGATGTAAACTATTTTAGTGTAGTCAATTGAACACTTTAAATGTCTATTTAAACCAAGTCTTAGACTCTTGTATGTAATGTGTGAAATATTTTTAAGTGATCGAATAAAAAGTTCCTACTTTTCTCTGGCATTTTTCATTTAAGTTTATACATATAATATTTGTCAGAGGTTACTCAATATTTGAAATTTGTTTTCTTGCTTATAGGAACTGAATTCCACCGAATTAACGGTATTAATTGCTGTACGTGTCTTAATTTTCGGAACTTTGTTTATTATATACTAGCAGTATCCGCACGGCTTTGCCCATGGAATGACATTTTAGAGAAATTAAATTTAATTCTAGCCATCACTCGATATGACATGTGTATGTTACGCAACATCAAACATAAAAGTGTTTAAAAAATTGTTTTGCAGTCATTTGATAATTTCTATAGAACACCTTCAGATATATTAGGCAGTTAAAAAGGTAACAATGTGTCCGCAGAAAAAAACAAGCGAGCATTTCGAGATTGGATTTCCTTTTCGGCATTGTGAGATGTAGGTCTCCTTTGAAAATCAGACGTAAACAAAGAAAAACATCGCTTATGCATACCATTACTCTTGCTTTATGCATAGTTTGAGATTTTTGCGTATGCGCGGATGAACAGTTAAAATCGCAGTTTAGATGGATATGACTTGATTGCAATAAAACCATAAAACCTTCCTCTATAAACTTGTATTGAGATTCTAAATTCAAATTAATAGCAATTAATATTTTCGATTCAAGATTTGTTTTGTAACGGAATGTAGTATTTGTATTTCAGTTTGGCGATTCTGTGAATTCTGAAAGGCAGGTTCTAACCGGCGGGGAGGATTATTCAGCGTTAATTCTTGATATATTTCAGCAGGAACAATTGAATCAGTAAAAATCTGATATTTAACGGAGTTAATTGATCCCTGTTGTGGCACTTCGAAATGAGGAAATACTTCCGGCAAAATTACGAGGTCTGTCTCAAAATGACCTTAGCGTTGCTTTAAAAAAAAATTGGATGTTGATACTAAACTAAAGGATTCAATATTGGAAAAAATTTCAGTTTTATGTGACATCTCATATTGAATGTGAAATTCAACTGGATTTTAGTGTTTGCATTTAACAACACAAACATTCTTGGATACTTATAATAAAAATCGACGACAAAAAATACTATTGGGTCTAGTATTTAAACCACGCACATTTTCTCTAACATCTCCGTTGGCATTAACATATTCATTGCCTTGGGGGATCACGTGACGAGCATTCGACTTGACTGTGGAGCCGCGGGGATCATTGGTAACCTTCATCACCCGAATTCATTAACATGTAATTGTAACCGTAACTGATTTATTGTCGATGGTTCATTTTAATTTGCCGCTAGCTAAATCTGAAGAATTCACACGGCGTTGAATGTGCTTAAAGGTAGTTCTCGTTGTTTTTCCTTTACATTGTAAATTTTTTTGACTGCAATTAATTTTAGAGTGTTAGATTAACTAATTAAAGTGGATCTTCAGGAATCCAATTCCATGGGTTTTTTTTATGAATTTTGGATATCGGATCACATTTTACCGACTTTTTATCATCCATTAATTAATGTACACTAAATGCCTAGGATGTCCGCTGCGTAGATAATTTCTGAACCTTTTGGGGGAAAAAAATTATGAAATTCCAAATTGGAAAAAATCTTATTGGGGAAGGAATTCATTTTGCTTTTAAAGCAATTAATAATTATTTCAGTAATACAATGTTCAGGTTTGCCCTATTGGCCATAATTAGAGAATGCAACTGTTACAATTTCTGTCTTCTCTTTTTGTTAATAAATGGCATTGCCTGATTAGGTACACATGCCATGGCGCAATTGCGATTGTAAATAAAGAGATGAGATGCTGTTCAGTTGAGATATGTGCGTGTATGTATTGTTTTGTGTTATATGTGAATTGTGATCATTCAAATAAATTTCTGAAAACATGCGTCCTCTTGCTTCCACAAAACGGATTGAAAACTAGTAAATTTTATAATTATTTAGCAATAAATTTGATTTAAAATATTGTTTACTACGTATAGACTCCAACTAGAAAAAGGGCCGCCTTTTGACGTGATAAGGTCTTGGCTTCGGAACCAGTTTTTCAGATTCGAGAGCTGACTTCACCGAAGAACCGTCTTGTAAGTAGGTCTAGTGCTCGCTAAATCCGTTGAGGTCAAACGTCCTCCCACTGGTGCAGTGTTGAAGCTTGGAGAGGAGCCTCTCGGATCAAGTGTCGTCCTCGTCGTCTGACCGCGGTTTAGAATTACGAGGTCCGTCCCAAACCGAACATTAATATAACCACGAAACGAAACTTCAATTGGAAAAGTGTCCGTATTGCCTTCGAAATTAGCTGCTGAGCCACGCTTAAACTATACATCCTGTATAGTGAGTTGAATTTAATATTTCAAATGCTAACTCAAAATTAATCGATTTCGAATCAACAAATAAATTGACCCTTATGTTAGACCAAAGTTTTGTCCATTATATCCTTTAATCGATTTAACTCTTTGGGTCCCTTATGTTAGACCAAAGTTTTGTCCATTATATCCTTTAATCGATTTAACTCTTTGGGTCCCGCGGGTGTCCCAATTTGCCCCGCTGATATTTTTAAATCCTCTAAAAGGATATATAAGAGGGGAATGTATTGAAGTTCGTGTCCGAATGATTTTCCATTATTCCATTCATATGTTAATGAAATTTTCAATCGCATCTTAATGATCAAGTATTAATAGAGAAACCCGAACGAAAACTATATGTACCATGAGTAAAGCTGCACTTGTCAAAAATTGTTTTGCAATGTATCATGCATAGATACCTCGTAAATGTTGTATTTGTTGTTTTTTCTTACGGCATTTGCCATGGACAAGTTCGCTGAGGCAGTCAGTGATTTATGTCTAATCAGCGTCTCTTGTTTCGTAGTAGCACCAACTAGGGCCAAGAGTACGACTTTTGATACTCACTCATCACATTCGCTAGCAAGGCCCCTTTTTACAGGGGAGAGGGGTACACACACCTTACAGATAGAACACAGAATAACTGTGGTCTAACTGGGACGCCCAGATCAAGGGGAAGACGTGCTACCCTTATACCAGGACGCCAACATGTTTGACATGTAATTGCTAAGTGTTTTCTTGCAATAAAATTGTTTGAAAATACAAAAATAAGAGTCAACTTCTCACTGTATTTTATATGATTAATTCAATCCCAATAGGATGATTTAATCCCTTTTAAAAAGACCGTTGAGATACAATTGCCCCCATAGTTAATCTTTGTTTTCATTGTAGCAGAGTATAGCTATTTATACTATATTTGACCCATTAAAGCCTTAAATTACTTAATTTTGGAAAAGAAAGAACTGGCTTTGAAAGGGTTAAAACACTTGAAATCAAACTTAATCCTTTGCACTCGCGTGATGTCTCTCCCTCACCATTCAAGACGGTGCATCATTTTGATGTTTTATTTGTTTATTTTTCAATTTTGATTGTTAAAAACGCCTACTGAATGTTAAAAAGATGTAACAATTTTTCAACGTAATTCGATAAACAATTGTATACGTTTATTTTCAGGACAATAATCAAATCTTTGTATTTGGTGAGTAATTATGTATCGAAATTGTTGTTGTGACTAATGGCACTTGCCATGGACAAGCCTCCGCTGATACAGCAGCAGATTTAAGCCGAAAGGAGCATCCCTTGTTTTACAAGTAGCGAAATATAGGGCCAAGAGTACGACTTAGCTACACACACGTCACAACCCTTTTTAGGGGGCGGACTTCATTCATGCAAATTCATCTCAGGTCGTAATTTAGACCTGGAACAGAGAACGATCACCTCTGACCCAGTACCCCTAGTGATATTACTCTCGACATGGAGAACTTAGAGACCACGAACAGATTTAACGAGCGAAATTGTTCAATATTTAATCGGTATTCGAATATAGAAATCGAATACAAATATTGAATTACTCGATAACATGCCTTCTGCACTCGGAATTACTTTTCCGAGTGCGGAGGGTTAAATGTGACAAAGAAAGAAATTTCAACACATTCAATTGCAACGCTTTCATACGCTTGGTACACTTATAATGTTTCGTAATGTTGTTAGCTGTAGCGTGAAGTCCAAAAATTGATGGAACTGCTCTCGTTTTACTCTTTCTTTCAAAACCGGATCGAACCAGCATATTCTTTGGGATTACCATGTGTTTACCATGTTATGTGTTTTCTTCGGTGTGGCGAGAGAGGGAGGAGGGAGGAAATTCAACATCTTTTATCCCCCCGGGTTATGTAGGAACCTTGAAACGGAATTCCCCTGCCACACCGATCTCTTTTTAATGGGTCATGGTTTTTTCCTGCATCGGCGAAGGAAGAGTTATTGGTTGTCACGCTTCAAAACACGCACTGTTTGGGAGTAAAGTGTTCCGTTCGGATCTAATTAATTGATCCAGTTGCATCATGAATAGCTCGCACGTTTTCTTGTTGTTTCAAAACAGCCCCTTCGATTTCTTAGGCTTTCATTCTCAACGCGTTTCTTCGGTTGGAATTATTGTATTATTATTAATGTGTGTTTTTAGTTTCAGTCTTTAATCTCAAACTGAGGTTGTTTCTTAAAGGCCATCACCGACCACGGTACAACCCTTCCATAAAAGAAGAACATCCAATCTTCGATGGAGGAACCAGACCCCCAATTTTTCGTGTACACTTCAGGGTGAGGAAAACTAAGATCACAAGCCGGAAGGTTTTCATTCTCATTTCAAGGTATCTCCAGGGGGATAAGATAATGAAATAGATAGAAATGGGGTCAGTTATAAATGTTATAAAGTCAGTATTTCCTAATTGATGAAATTTGTAAAAATTGCAAATTTATTTATTTATCAGGCTGAGTAATTTTTTTAAATCAGCCAACCTACAAGTTAACATTTTTTTAATTAATTGGTCCATTTGCATCATGAATAGCTCTCACGTTTTCTTGTGCTTTCAAAACGGCGCCTTCGATTTCTTAAGGCTTTTATTATCAACCCGTTTCTTCGGTTGGAATTATTGTATCATTATTATTAATAATAATGTGTGTTTTTAGTTTTAGTATTTAGTCTCACTCTGTGGTTAAGTCTTAAGGGCCATCACCGGCCACGGTACAACCCTTCCATAAAAGAAGTACATCCCATCATCGATTGAGGAACCAGACCCCCACCTTTTCGTGTGCCCTTCAGGGTGGGGAAAACCAATCCTCGTGCTAGAAGCTTCTCATTTCAAGGTATCCCCAGGGGGATAAGACAATGAAATATATAGAAATAGAACCAGTTATAAAGTCAGTATTTCATAACTAATGAAATCTGTAAAAAATGCGAATTTGCGATTTCTTAAGGCTTTCATTATCAACGCCTTTCTTCGGTTGGAATTATTGCATTATTATTAATGTGTGTTTTTAGTTTTGGTCTTTAGTCTCACTCTGTGGTTGAGTCTTAAGGGCCATCACCGACTACGATACAACCCTTCCATAAAAGAAGTACATCCCATCTTCGATGGAGGAACCAGACCCCCAACTTTTCGTGTACACTTCAGGATGGTGAAAACTAAGATCTCAAGCCGGAAGGTTTTCATTTTCATTTCAAAGTATCAGGGGGATAAGATAATGAAATAGATAGAAATTGAACCAGTTATAAATGGTATAAAGTCAGTATTTCCTAATTAGTCAAATTTGTAAAAAAATGTGAATTCGTTTATTTACCAGGTAGGGTAATATTTTTTTAATCAGCCAACCTACGAATTTTTTCCACAGATTTTGAAGTTAACAGTTTTTTAATTAATTGATCCAGTTGCATCATGAATAGCTTTCACGTTTTCTTGTTGTTTCAAAACGGTGACTTCGATTTCTTAAGGCTTTCATTATCAACCCGTTTAAACTGTTGAAATTATTGTATTATTATTAATGTGTGTATTTAGTTTCAGTCTTTAGTCTAATTCTGTATTTGAGTTTTAGGTGCCATCACCGGTCAGTTTTTCATAATTAATGAAATCAGTAAAAATTGCAAATTTATTTATTTATCAGCTAGGGTAATATATTTTTAATCAGTCAACCTACGAATTTTTTTAATTACGAATTTTTTCCCTGCAAATTTTCAAGTTAACAATTTTGTAATATTTTTGAATTAATATTTGTATCACGGCGAGGTATTTTGTTTCTCAGAATTGAAATTGCAAAAGAGCATAAATTTATTTTTCCTCTAACAGCAGTTCAACGAATTTATGGATCGAAATACAGTTGTTTTCACCAACTTTCCTGTTTTCTTTGACGTAATAGTAGGCGTTTTCTGTCTACTTTTGCTATTAGCAGTTGATGTAATAATATTCTCCTTATTTTTTATTCGTGTAGGAAGAGTTGAAAGCAGAGCGTTGTCCTCTTTCTTCATCCAGAGAACGATTCGTCTATTGTAATTACTTTTGAATAAGGCTCCGCATTTATTGTTGTTAGACGAAAAAGAAATGTCATTATACGCCCACCAGAATAATGACAGGCATTGGAGGGAAGTCTTATTTCCGGTTCAACTGCTTTTCTCAACTACCTGTTGATCTGCAACAGATGATATAAGTGTATGCAAAGAGTTATCTCGAAAAACATTTTTATATGTGGATCACAAGTGGGAATTGTTGGTATTAAGTGTTGGAAATATAAAAACGATTTTTGACTTTATGATTTTCTCGTCGCCTTTGATGACCGACTGGTTTTGCAAGAATATTGCTAACGCAATTTTTTTTATAAAGATGTAGCTTTGTCTAAATGTTGGCCACATTTCTCTTATTTTTTCACCCTTTTGTGTGAAACATAGATCACTTCATGTATTAGTGTTTAATCAATAAATTTTGAGTTCATGATCTGGAGTGTTTGTCGCTTAAATTAAATTTCTTAAGGCGACCAGGGACCTTTAAAAGGACTTTTTACAGTTTTCACCTTAACCATTTGAAATTTTACAGACATTATGAGTAACACTATAGGAGATGACACACAAAATTTTAAAGCATTATATTAATTTATTGAAGAGTTAGGGGGTTAATATAATATTTAATAGTGATAAATAACATCAATGAAAAATGTTCCAGGCGCTACAAATTTGTTCGAAAGTACTCCAATTTTTATTATTCCTTTCTCTAACCCTTTTGTAACATAAATTGAGATTAATCTTTCAGTTTGAGCATGAAATATCAAAATTAACAAATATAATTACTTAAAACTAATTAAACTTTTTAAGTTATTTATATCTTCAGTTATCATATTAGTTAATTTTGACATTTCATATTCAAACTTAAAGATTAATCCCAACTTTTGTTTCAAAAGGGTTAGGGTAAGTAATAATAAAAATTGGAATACTTTCGAACAAATTTGGAGCACTGGAACATTTTTCATTAGCGTTATTTATCACTAATATTATATTATATTAACCCCCTATCTCTTAAATAGATTAATATATTGCGTTAAAATTTTGTTTTGCCATCTCCTATAGTGTTACTCTTAACGCCTGTAAAATTTCAAATTACTAAGGTGAAGTTTGCGAAAAGTCATTTTAAAGGTCCCTGGTCGCCTTAATGCCCTTACAACACCCTGCATGATCCCTTAATTTAAGAAATCTTAAATTCGGCATCCTTGTATTTAAAATTAGTTGTATGAGATCTTTTATATTCTTGTAAACATTCCAAGTATTAAAATGATTTTTGGATAATATTTAAAATTTAAATCTAAGAAAAAGCAAAAGGAACTTTAAATGTCTAGATGTAATGCTGCCCCTTTTGTGAAAAAATATTGACACGAGTGATTATTAATTAAAATATTTTTGTCATTTACTACCCTCCTTTGGAGACCAGGTATTCTTCATCCCTATTAATAATATGTATCGACAAATCCAAGATTCTACATATGTGAGTACGGTGAAAAAAGTCCAGAATGTTTAGTAACAAATAACAATAACAATACTCAGGACTTTAAATGGCAAAACATAGCTAAAGCTTGTACAAGAACACGACTGGCAGTAAACTACTGCAGGTCTGGGATAGCCTGGTTGGTAAGGTGTTGGATTCGTCTTTCTTGGCTTGCGAGTTCGAATCCTCCAGCCAGAGACCCTCCGTGTGTGTGGTGGGAGTTACATCTGTCGTGGTGACAGAGTCATCCATGTCGAGAGTAATACCAGTTAGGATATTGGGTAAGAGGCGATCATTCTCTGTTCCAGATCTAAATTACGACCTGTGGATGATTGAATGGAATGCATGAATGAAGTACGCCCTGTAAGAATGGTTTGTGACATGTGTGAGCTCGAAGTCAGACTGCTGCCCTCAGGTGCTCTGAAGTCCATACCCACAGAAGCTACTGCACACCTCATTCCATTTTAAAGCGGAATACGAAGAAAATAACAGCAGTAAACTACAGTTCGCAGCCAATGAATCGGTAATAAAATGTAAAAGTATAAGATGCTCATGAAAAAGCTCACTAGAGGGTGACTTCGTACAACTATTCACAGCTTGTCTTCTACTTTTACTGATTCTCAGTTCGTCTTCTTTTTTATATATCTCATGACAGGACTTTAAATGCCTTAGAATAATTAATGGAAATAGAGTTCTGAAGTTGCTAATATGAAGATTCTCGAATATTCGGTATCCTTAATTTTCATCGCTAATTAATAACTAAGGCGAAATTCATTGATTCGGCATTCATTCAGTAGCCATTACTTTTATCTGTGAAATTAAAATCCTTACTGAGGGACTTACTGGACGGGGAAGCAATATTACAAATTAATAGCTTTGCTCTCTTATTCAAAATTTGACGCCCTGGCAGTCTCTTCGGACATCATTGTGATTAACAGTCCGTTGTGGGGCTGGACCCTTAATAGAAATAATTTTTGTCTTTGTTTTAGGTGATGTCAGATTTCTGTAGGCATCTTCTCTCTTTTAATGAACAATAATATAAGTTAATCCTAAAATCTAAAAGATTTATATGAAACTAAATATAACCAATATTCCTGATTAACAGCAGGTCGTCAGAAGCGACTACCAACAAATAATAAGGGCTTCTCCAACACTTCTGTGCTAGGAATAAATAGCATTCAAACATATGCATAAACAATAATTACAATAAATAGTAAAATACATGCAAGGAATGGGAGACCTATCTACGGATTAAGAGTTTTCATTTCCAAAAAATTGCTGAAATTGGTTCAGAGATTATGATTGAGGGATGGTATCAAATATTTTTCGCCTTAGATAATAGACAATGAAGTAATAATTTTGGAACTTCCTTCGAAAATAGATGTTGATAAAGGACATATGACCATTTATGACATATCCTGAGTTAATGAGTGTCCTGGTTTTCTCCTGATACCGCAGTTTCCTCGCACTTATATTAATTTCAAACTTCTTGCATATCATTATTGTTCCACGTACCAGAACTGTGTTCCATCATGTATATAATAGTACCATGGGCCGGCTTTCTGGCACAGAGGTAGCTCGTGTTCTAAAAGTTCCGGGTTCGAGTCCCGGTTCGTGAATGGTTGTTCTTCTGTGTGCTATCTGTGAGATGTGTGACTGTGCCCCCTTGTGGAAAGGGACTGTGGAAGTGAATGTGTTGAGTGTGTAGTTAAGTCGTACTCTTGGCCCTAGTTGGCGCTACTTCAAAAACAAGAGACGCTCCTTTCGGCTTAAATCTATTGCTGTATCAGCAAGGGCTTGTCCATGGCAAGTGCCATAAGTAACAACAACAACAACACTAATATCATGCATCCACTCTATTTTGTATGCATGCTACAGAATATTCCCGAACTTAGAATCTCTATGATTCCCTTCTTTTTGTGTACAGCCGATCACCCTGTCGCCACTGAACGTAACAGTATCATGAGGTGGACGGCTGTATCCACAATCGGCCTTTATCACTTATGCTGGGTTTATAACCAGCCAGTTATTAGACGACAAGTGCACAGTGCATGTGCAGAAAGAAACTGGCTTATGTTTGCTTCAATTTTATAAGATAGGTTCAGGTTATCCATGCTTAGCTATAAATCGTCATTTTGGCGTCTTAAATTTTTCTTTTTCACTGTGTATTGCTTTAAAATGATGCCTATTTACACAAAGAAATATGGTAAAATAAAATTAAAAATTTGACACATACCTAACAGTTAAAAACTATAAAAAAGAATGACAAACAAAATCAAATTAAAAAGAATGGAGAGTAAGAAATGCCGGAAATAATCTATGATAAACGATCGATTTTTTATGCCAAATTCAAAAATCTCAGTAAGAAAAAATACAATAGAACGGCTTGTAGTTGTCCCATTGGGATAGTATTTATTTGCCATCAATTGAACAGCCTTTTTCAGCCTTTCTGCGCATGCGCTACCTACTCGCCGTATTATGATCGTGTGTAAACGCAGCATAAAGACCAGATATGCGCTTTAGTATTTTTTTTAGAATAAAAACAAAACATTGGTACACCGTGATGATTATTAAAAAAGATAAAATTCTTTGTAAATCCCATGTTATGCCATCATTTCAGTAGATTAACAATTTTTCTTTTTATTGCATTGAAATTCGCTTTATAAACAGTTACGTTATTTTCAAACCTATTTATGAAGATTAATCGTTATCACTCAAACACGTTGCCAAACAAAAAGTAGAAGAAATCATTGATAAAGAAAGTCAAAAATAAAAACATCAGAAGCACGTGAAATTGCACTAAGCCCATCGTGTCATCAAGATTTATTGGTCAATATTTTTTAATACCAAAGATCAAGATATCAAGGAAAATTCGTAAACATTGTTGTTTAGATTTTTTTATCTGCAAAAAAAGATAAACGATTTATTTTAGACGCATAACTGCAGTATGATTATATACATTAAACGTTTTAAATGTTATTCTACAGAGTAAAACTATTTCATTTAACTGCTCAAACTATTTCTGGTTTTTTTTCCGTTAGTCTGGCGAAAGCGAAAAACCACTAAAGAAATTTGGCGGAATTCTACATTATTTGGTGATTTTTTGCTTTAAAATCGTTTCAACAAATGTGACGAAATTATACGTAACTTGGCGGTTTTTTGCTTGCTCCCCTTTTTGCTTACCCCATTTCTAATTTTATTAAGTTACTAGCTGACCCGGCAAACGTTGTTTTGCCATATAAATAATTTCCCAGTAATAAATAATTTCCTAGCATTCCCGTACCCGGCATTGCTCGGGTAATGGAATTAGTGGGGGATAACAGTGCTACGTGCACTTAGTTACGAAATTCCTCTATAATAATTACTTATTGTCTATAATTTTTTCCTAATTTTAGGAGGGTCCCGGCGCCCCTGGATTCCTTATATATATGCCCTTGTCCTTACCGATCCTTAAGGATGCTTTTAAAGTAGTTATTTTCTTTTCAAACGCAGGCCATCTACATTTTATTGTTATACCTGTGTTTAAGCAAGAGCTTCTTTGTATACAACATTTTTTGGAGTTTTTTTTTCTGTTGATAAATTCATTAAGCTGCTAGATGAACTGACTCGGAAGAAAGCTACATAAAATTGGCCGTTTGAAAAACATTCTCCTCTTAAATTGATCCCTGCTACTTTTAATTTCTGTCCTTGTGACTTATTAACGGTTATTGCAAAGCAAACTTTTACGGGAAACTGCACTCTTCTAAATTCAAAAGGATAGCCCGACGGAATTAGTGGACTGCGGGGTATTAAAACCAACACTCCTCGAGCACATCCAGTAATAATCGTAGCTTCGATTACATACTTATTAAGTCTAGTCATTCGTAGTCTGGTGTCATAGCATAATTTAGGTGGAGGAAGGTTTCGTAGTTGCATTACTGGTGTCCCAACTTTCAGGTGAAGTATGCGAGGTGGAAAAACTGGAATGAATTCATAAGACGCGTAATTTTTGCAGAATTGTTTTCAAAATTGATCAGGGTGTGCCAAAGCAATGCCAAATTATACAAAAAAAATTTAGTCTCATTTTTATTTATCAATGGATTAGATTTGTAATGTTGAAGAGGGAAACCCAATAAACGACAAAATAATTTTTAAATGCGCAATTTTCTATCAGATTTTTTCAATCTTTCATACGATTTTGAAAAATTTATCGAATTTTATGTAAAAAAAATTTGATTGAGTTATCTTGAAAAGTTTCGGCGTAATTCAATATTAAAGCGAAATTTTGCCTCTTCGTTAAAAAATTCGTCAAAAATTCAGTTTTAAAAATTCGATTTTTTAAATTATATTGCAGAATACTATATCGTATTGCCTTTCAGGAAACATATTTTCTGTATTTTTCCAGCTAAGCGTCTATTTTACAGGGCCGTTCAAGAAATAGACCCGCCAAAATGGACCTTTTTTAAAAAAAAATCGATATTTAATTTTTGCGTCGACATTTCGTAAAATAAATTATATTTCCGTGGTCTACGATAAAAAGTCCATCCGATTCCACAGCGATATTGAGTATAAGTTGAACGGACGCGTAACGATGGCAATTTTAAAAACGCGGTTTTACTGGACGAAAAGGTACTCATGAGCGATCGCTTCTCCGGAAGGTCGGGTTTCACTCGGAAAGTAACTTTACAGGTTTTAATTTCACAGAAATTAAGGGGTTTTAATTAATTTCTCCTGAACTAATTGATATTTCGGGATGAAAAATAGATGTTGGCCTATTCTCATAGATACCGGATAAGCACAAAAAATTTCATCAAAATCGGTCAAGCCGTTTCGGAGGAGTATGGCAACGAAAACTGTGACACGAGAATTTTATATATTAGATATAAAATTACAAATTTTTCATGTGCCATGATGTGTTTACTTTTTCGTTTTTAATCATTTTTGAACATTTCTATCGCTAAAATAAAACATTTTTCTTTTGTTGATAGGGACCGATTTTCCATTTCTAAACAATTCAAGAATGTCGATGGATATTACAAATAATTTTGATGTAAAGAATTTGTATGAAATTTGATCTCGAGAAAATGATCTTGTTGTAGCATACAGGAAAAACAAAATTGAGCTTTAAGGAAAATTTGGAGCTATAAAGGCACTAAAATTTATCAGCAATAATGGGGTAAGTATGGGAGTACTAAGTAATTAAAGACAGTTTATTAAAACTGTCACGCCCTGCAATCAATGATTTCATGTGTTTGCAATTATCTTGTTAACACCCAGCTTAACTTAGAGTTATTTCTGTAAATTTCTTTTTAATTATCTTAAGAACACAAAATTTAGCTTAATAATTAAATCATAGATTGCATAAGGAAATATTAAGAAGGGAGACGAAAATAAATATGCTCATTAATAAAAGGAAAATGAAATCTGCGATCACAAATTTCAAGTTATCACGTGAGAACAGCTTATTTGTCTATAATTAAATCTTATTTATCATATTTTGTCATTATTTGTCTTAGTTAATTTAAGTCATTAACCAGTTTAAGCAGATTTGAAACAATTATGGGGCTTTTCTATTGGGATATTTTCATTTTCAATTTTTCTAGCTTGCAAACAAAGCTTTCGAGCTCGACCGATTTTGAGATCAAATAACAGCTATGATGTCATAGTTCTTTGTCAGTCTTTTAAAAACGCATTTGTTGTCAAAGAAGCGTACGTAATAAGAAAACAATACATAATAATAATGCGATGCTGGTAAAATCAGGTAAAAAATATATGCAATTAAAAAATTATGACGAATATTCCCATTTATGCTTCATTCATTGCCTACACGAGTTCGAGCTTCAGTTTTTCAAAAAGCCCTAACGAAAAAAATGGATAAAAAAAGCTTCACACAATTATAATATAGGGTGTTTCTAATTAAAATTCCCCTATAAACAGTATCCTATAACTGAAGCAGGAGAACGGATCGCAAAAAAATTTGGTATATAGACTATACATAGATGCTCTCACGGAATTTGGAAGAAAAAAAATTGTTTCAAAATGTCCGGCAGAGGACGCCTTTCCATCTAAAGGAATCCACCCATGACTTCGGAAGAATCTGGGGATCAACGTAATGGGAAACTAGATGTCCAAGGTCAAAATTAGAAATCTTTTACGGTTCCTTCTAGACAACGAGGAAGTGATCTTCCCAGGCCCAAGTCCTGAATAAAGTATCGTATCTCAACCAAGCTCTTCTCCAGTATATATATATATATATATATATATATATATATATATATATATATATAACTTCAATAGGATTCATCAACTCATACTCCTCAACGAGAACCCCTCCTCCCCACTTCATCATCATAATATTGTATATAGTTCATTTCTTTGTGTATGTATACAAACAATATTTTTTCTTAATAAATATTTCCATGTTTATCTATTCAACTGACAGGGAATCCTAGAGATTCCAAGTTCGGGAATATTCGGTGGCGAAAGAAAGAAAGAAAGAGGATACCTTTTCTCTAAAAATATTAAATTTAACACAACAAATGGCCAAAACTGAACACAGAAACAGAATTAACAGCCTAGAGCAAGAATTATGAGTAATAAAATGTAAGACTGGGAAAAGACATCAGTATCTAGATTTGCATGCTCGCGAAGAAGATAAACGTTTTGCCAAACAGGTTAGAGTATGAAACGTTCGTAGACGTTGTCATGTTTTATGTTGATGGAAAGAAAGAAAGAGGGTGCCTAATCAAACCAAGGGTGCACGTTCAATCCAAGATATTGTGATAATGACAATATATTTCATTGAGCGTGCGTTATCGGGGAAGCGTTTTTACAGAAGCAAGGGAAATGCTTCTACTACAGCTCGTGAATTTCATCTTGTAAAGAACCTGCGATGGGAACTAATGTTTACTAAAGGTATCCGGGCCATGATTAAGAAATTTGAATCGACGGGGATATTATGAGTTTAACTTATTAAGAGACCGTAAACCTGTCACACCGGTACTTGTTGATGCTGCAAAGACAGCTGTTGTCGCACAGACATAACATTTTGGGACAGTAGCTCATGTACAGTGTCTCGACAGATAATTTATTCTTATAGCACTATCCAAAAAGTACTCATAAACAGAATGAACTATTTCCCATTCAAGATCCACCAAATTCAAGAGCTATTTGATGTGTATAAGCTACGACGTCTCTCATTCTCAATCAGTTTTCTCAACAGAGCTACTGTTGATCTGATATTCTGGAGCGAAGAGGCTCATTTCTATTTCAATGAGACAGTCAATACAGAGAAATACTGTATTTGAGCTAAGAAAAATTCGTAGATGCACAGTGAATTTCCCCTATATTCTCCAAAGGTGACCTTCTGTTGGAAATTCACGGCGACAATTTTCCTTGGACCATTCTTCTTAGAGGAAATAACTGCATGTGGTCTTATTACATGTTCCATTACGGGCCGTCGATACTATGACATGTTGGAGAGGGTTGCTGTGGGCAACTATGGCAAAGGCAGATTCTTTGGATCGGCCATTTTCATGTAGGATGGTGCCCCTCCACAAATCCATGAGCCCATGAAGACGCTATTGCTTCAATTCTTCACAGACGAACGAGTTCCTCTTAAACAATTTCGTCCTAAGCTGCTCTTGTTTCTGTTTTGAACTGTTTTTCCCCTCAAACAGCGAACTGTTATTATTATTATTAGTAGTAGTTGTAGTACTATTAGTTGTATAACTTTTATTTAATGTAGCTAGATGACAAGGTAATCAGAAACTAATCAATACACTTTAATATTGTTTCTGCATACCGTTTTTGTCATTTATTATGTTAATTTTAATATTTTCCCCTGAAAAACGCCCTCTGGTGGACATTTTAGAACTATTTATTTTTTTGAAATTTGATGAGCGCCATTCGTGTATAGTTTGTATATCCAAATTTTGTTGCAATCAGTTAATCCGTTTGAGTTGTAGGATGCTGTTTATAGGGGAAATTTAATTACGAGTATAACCATCATGAATTTATCACGGCATAGTAAATATTCAAAAATCTACAACTAAAATCAGTATCGTTTTCATTCAAAAACAAAAGTTCCGAAATTATGCATTTCTACTGTTATGTAAATATCGTTTGCAAATAAGCCTTATATCGCTTGTAAATAAATCCACAAAAATTGACAAAAGCACAATTGTTTTTTCTATAAAATTATAAATGCGAAATAAAAATTTTAACACTTATTATACGCATTTAATATCTCCAAAACATACTTTTTACTTTTATTTTTTAATTAAATTATATTTTATGACAAATTTATAAAATTGTTAATTGGTCACAACACCTATATTAAATTTCGAAGTGGTCTTTTGAAAAATAGCCAATTTTGTCCTCTAAAATGTATTCAAAATAAAATTGAAGTTGTAAATATTATTTTATCTAACATTTAATATTGAAAATATTATTATATATAACATTTAAATGAACAGCAAGAGGGAGGATCAAAAAGTGAAATGAATTTATACTTCTCGATTGCGACAAATTCTTCACCTCTTTGTTTTGTTTATACAATTGTTGTTTTTATGGCACTTGCATTGGACAAGCTTGCTAAAGTAGTCAGCGACTTAAGCCTAATCCTCTTCTTTTGCTTTTGTAGTGGCGCCAACTAGGGCCAAGAGTACGACTTTTGCTACTCACTCATCACATTCGCTTGCACAGCCCCTTTTTACGGGAGGAGGGGCACATTTACACACTTTACAGATAGAACATAGACAAACCTCCAGGCTCCAAACAGGACTTGAACCCGAGAAGCCCAGATGACGGGGAAGACGCGCAACCTCTATGCCAGGACGCCGGCTGTTTCTACAATGGAAAATATAACTTATTCCACAATTCTGAATAAAATGTTTCTACTTGAAAATTAAGATATTCCCAGGGAAAATTTT
>JAOUZG010040720.1:0-35456 GCA_026289955.1 Argiope argentata
TAAGATCGAAATATGAAAATATACTAATTTAAAAGTTAAATACATTTAAGATTTAAAAAAAAGGCTTAAATGAAATATGTTATACATATTTCAATGTATCGTGTTAGAAAAAAATTTCTTGAACGGCCACTCACCACGTGCTCGTACAAGTTAAATTATATTTTTATTCATTTTCATTGTTTCATTGAATAAGTCTCTTTAGTATTGATTGCCAACGGTCTAAAAAACTTTATCTAGCCTTAATTATTTTTTTAAAAAAAATATCAGATTTCCTATTTATTTCATTTTACATAATCACGTCCTCAAAATGACATTTTTCTAGGTTTTATTTGCCGTAGTCACGAATTAATTTTTTTTAACCAGAGCTTTTGTAAATGGGATGATATCACGTTATTAAAAGCTGATTTTTTTGAGATGCCCGTGCAGATAGTAAAATTTCAATTTTTCGTCCATGGATTTTTGTTGACTTCAGAAACCTCATCCCAAGAGCAACATCATGTTCTTTCACGATAAAAAAGTGCTAAACACTGTACTTAAGAACCGTGTATGGAGACTAAATGCAACTTTTAAAATAACATTAGAAAACAGGATAGGAAATGAAAATTTATAGTTATTTTATGTTAAACATGATAATGCACATCAACAAATTCAGTTTTTTAGAAACGTTAAAATATTTGAAAAATTTGCTAAACAAGTAATTATTTATATAATTGACTTAAAAATAAACAATTATTTCTCAAATTTCAGCTCAATGTAGCATATTGGATATGATTTAATCCTTTTTTATAGAACTACCATTTTATTCAAGAAATGTATCTTATTTGATCAACTATTTAAAGAAATATGTTAAGATAGTTTACGGTATTAAGACTTTTAAAATGTTACCAGTTAAAATTTTTCACACATTTAATTCAATTTATTTTGCTATTTCTTTTTATCTACATCTAGGTATGAATACTAATAACTAAATATTAAAAGTTAAACTAATATTAATAAATATCTGAACATTAATAACTAAACTAATACTAATAACTTCACAAATATAAACATTTTTTAAAAAATATTCTTATTGTTTCTTTTATGAATTTAAGATTATTTCATTATGTTCATTATAGAACTTTATAAAAAATCGAACACACAATTCTATGCTTTTACACTATATAAATCTGAAAAGACAAACAATATAACAATATACTTGATTATATTCTTCAAAATTCAGGTTACTTTAAAATTCAAAATTTAATTGCATCTGTTTACTTTGAGCGAAGAAAAATAATTAGAGGTACAGATTAGAGTAAAAAGCATCAATTTGCATTTTAAAAATATTTTAAATATAAATGCGAAATATATTTAATTTATTAATTATATATTGATAGTAATGTTTCAAATATATTCCTTCTGAGTTTCTAATGCGACGTTTAATCACAAGAGAGCATAAAACTATATTCTAAATAAAAATTCAATGGAAATTTAAAACAAAATTTCGTTCAAATAAGCTTTATCCAAGAAATACTATTGAAACTAAATACAAATTAAATCTAAGTACACACAGACGCTTATGGGACACACAATTTGAGAAACTGTTTTGTTCCTGTTTTATTCAACGATATCTTGTTCCTCTCTCACGCCGTCCCCATTCACAACGCCCTTAAGGGCTCTTCGAACCCTCAGTTCCTTTGGCATCCTTGAATGGTCGTAAAACATCCATTGTGCTGACTCCCTTCCGATCCATAAATATGTCCAAACTTGTTGGGGGAAAGAAAGACATTAAAATGCGTCGGCAACGATAGGAGAACCGACAACCCACTACGTTATTTTCCGTGCACAGCGAAAGCGAGTCGTCTCTCAGCCTACGTTAAAATACGTGCAGCGCCCTTGCCGTGACGTCTTGCGGCTACGTAGAAATACGTGTATAACCCTTAGAGGGTTAAAACCAAATGCAAATTGTTTTATGGACTTTCACATATGAGCTATTATACACAGAAGTGCAAATGTTATAGGTCAGTGTGAATTGAAAGTCACAAAGATTATAACACAATAAAATTGTTTAAACGCAAAAATTTGTTTTTATTTCCATAAATAGGTTTATAATTTCTGATTTTTCGTTCCCACAATTTTTTTTTGGAGTCAAAATAAAAATTCGGCCCATAGAGGGTTAAATCCCTCATGGGTTTCGAAAATAGTTCGTGTCGAGTAATCCCTATTGGAATACATTATTAAACAAAACTTCTGTCCGAACAGCAGTCTTCCAATGCAATAAACATTCATAAGAAAATTAAAGATTTCAAACATACACATGAGTCATAATAATGAACATATTGAAACTCAGCGCAATATATTATAAATATTAAATATTTTTTTTTACATTTTATAAACCGGGCTATTATAATCAGAGCAAATTCAATCCATTTAAATCTTTAGTGAAGTAATTATTTTTTTAATAAGTAACAATGCATTTATTACTAGGGATGAAAATACAGTTAGATTATGATATAAATAAACTATTTAGATGTATATTTGAAAAAAAAAGGCCAACTGAGATAAATTTTGTTATATATTTTTGTCAAGATTACAAAAGAATAAATATGAATTTTAATGGATTGAGGTTTCAAAAGTACGTATGAATTTTGATAATTTTACATGCTTCTTTAAGTCGTGTTTATATGAAATAGTATTTAACCGTTTATAACTTTTTCATGGCATTATATGCATTCAGTGAAAATATTTCTATCATAAATTATCTTGATTAAATTGACATCCTGAGGATTCCTTTAAAGAACTTTAAACTATATTACTAAAGATCATTTATACACCGCTTAGTATCTAAAAAAATATGTTTATTGTGATATTATTTTATTTTATACAAGATTCGCCATATCTTTTAATTGTTTTCATCAGTGAATTTTTTTCTGCGTTATATAAACTATAACTTAATAACGTTATATAAACTATAAACTTAATTTAAAACAAAATAATGATAGATGGTTTAACCAAAATATCATAATAGCATGTTTCTTATAAGAGGCTCGAATTTCTGAATTTAAAATTTACATAATAAACCTTTTATATATATAAAAGAAAATTTTAAGACGAAATAATGATTAATGAGTCAATAAATTTTCATAATACTGTTTTTTTACGATACAAGTTTTGAATTTCTGATTTTTATTAGCATTATAAATAATGATAAAATTTAATGTTCATTTACAGAATTGATATGTTTTGATTAAATTATCATATTTTCATTTAAAATGTTTCAAAATATCAATTAGGAATACATATTTCACCAAAATGAGATGCTAAAATTTCAAACAATTAGCATAAATATTGAATTCAAATTATTCTTTAGAAATTTTATAAAATATAGATAAAAGAATTGAGAATTCCTGAAAGAAATTATCTTTATATCGCTTGGAATAACAATTCCTATTTCTCTTTCTGAAATCTTTCCATTATTTTTACTTGCGGTAGGAGTTTAAATTGAGTTGTTTATTTTAATAACTGTCCTCCCGAGATTCTAAATAAAGTGGAGTCTGCATTCGTGAAATTAAATTAGATTAATTTGATGAAACGGAGTTGGAAAAGTAAAATATTTGGTTTGAAAATCAGCAAACCGAGTTTGTTTTATCCGAAATAATTAACTGAAAAATACAAAGTGCATAAGGGTGGAAAAGATATTTTGAAAACGAATGTTCTATTTCAATAAACAACAATTCGGTGTTGACATAATTAAATATAATTTTTTAAATCTTGTATTGCCTCAAAATTCTTGCATTCAGAGGTAGATTAAATGTATAGCATATTATTTGAATAAAACGGGATTTATCACAATTTTAAAATAGTATTATGAAGCGAAATTTGTATAAATATGAATACCGGCTTTATCTTCTATCTTTTTTCACTATTTCCTTTCTTCCTAGGTTTTTCATGTAAATTTGACTCTCAAATTTGAAATAATCTCAAATTGGATAATTTACTAAATTTATTTAATTATTTCCTGAATGTAATTATATTTATATGTAAACACAATATGTACATTGTGACACCGTTCACAGTATATATGATAAATTCTACCACACAAACAGCTGAATTTAGAAATAACGAATAAGGCAAGTAGTTATTCTTTGGGGATGAGACGCATTCTTAAAGAAAAAGTTTTTAGATTTCAATTAGATTATCAGAAATAAAAATGTATTCATTTTATCATTTTTCTCATTCATAGCTTATTTTTGAAGAAAAAATATTTTATGCCGCTTTAAAATCCAAACAGAATAAAATTTTAAATAACATTAATTTCAATTTTGTAATATTTTTCTAATATTAATAAAGAATACATTAAATTGCAAGGACATTTCTCATTGTTTTATTTACAAATTTTATATACACACTTTTTGCAATAATATTAAAGGTTTTTATCACTATTCTATGTAAACATCAAATTTTTGTTACAAATTGATTGATGAATCAAGCATAAAATATAATTTAAAATGCTTCGGAATACGTATATTTGCTTTTCTTTACCATAGATTAAACTTGCTCGCTAAAATAATTAATAGAATATTTAACCGTCACAAAGCTGATTTCTTAAAAAATATTACCAAACAGCCTTTTGGTTATTTTTTTTGAAACAGCTGTGAAAGTGGGCTTCAAAAATCATATTTTCCATAAATATTGTTTACGGTCAAGAAATTTGGGCCGGGATGGCCTGGTTGGTAGAGCGTTGGACTCGTACTCCTTAGGTTACGGGTTCGAAGCTCACCGGCGAAAAGATTCCCCGAGTGTGTGGCGGCTGGCGCTCATTAAATCTGTTCGTGGTCGCAAAGTCCCCCACCATATCGAGAGTAATATCACTGGGGGTACTGGGCCAGGGGTGATTGTTCCCTGTTCCAGGTCTAAATTACGATGTGAGATGAATGAATGAATTTGCATGAATGTAGTCCACCCCCTAAAAAGGGTTCTGACGTGTGTGTAGCTAAGTCGTACTCTTGGCCCTAGATGGCGCTACTTGTAAAACAAGAGATGTATATTTCCAGCTTAAAATCTGCTGATGTATCAGCGGGGCTTGTCCATGGCTATAAGTGCTATAAGTAACAACAACAACACGGTCAAGAAAAGGTAATTATCTCTACTATAACAACAAATTATATCACATATTTTGTCTATTTCTAACGAAGAGTCAGTCTCGAGTAAATTATTTGAGTAAGTTATTTGGTATTTTTAGCCCAGAAAAATGTTTTTGTTACTAATGGCACTTGCCATGAACAAGCACTCTGACAGCCTTCAGCGATTTTAAGCCTAATCAGCGTCTCTTGTTTTTGAAGTAGCGCCAACTAGGGCCAAGAGTAAGACTTTTGCTACACACACTCACCACATTCGCTTGCACAGTTCCTTTTTGCAGGGGGGCACATTCACACATCTCACAGGTAGAACTCAGAAGAACAACCATGTCCTGACTTGAACTCGACCCAGAGATGCCCAGATCACGATCTACATCTATGCCAGAGTTCCAACTCCCAGAAACATAAAAATAAGTTTTGACTAATAAATGTTTTGGTAAAACGAACTGTAGGTCAATATGATGAATTAAAATATTATTGTGATGTGTAATGATTATTAAAAGAAACAAATATACCGTCAGTCATAGGAATGATATGATATTCAGATAACGTTGCAGTAGCATGATAAACGCACTTGCATTTGCAACACAACAATTAATTATTGCTCATATTATGTTTACTGCTTGTTTGCACGATAGCATCAAATAGGTTAACTCCCTTTTAAACTACACATGCCCATAATTAAATGACGCTCCGTATTTTAGCAGTATCAAATGAATATAAATTAATTTCCCCTGTCCATAATAAATTCGGATATGGACTTCATTTTTATATATTAATTATTTCTGTATGAAATATTTATAAACTCATAATACGTATCTAAAATTAAAAGTAAATGATGAAACCAAAGAGTCACCTCCCCATGAACAACTTTTGCTCAAATTCAGGCAAAACGATTTCATTGGAAAGCCCATGTTCTTTCCATCGATCATTATGCTCTCTTGTGTCCCACAGCGATTACGAAAGAGATTAAAGAAACCCAACTTAACTGCGCATTCTCGATAGCCACAATTGCTTGACGGAATTTCCCAGCCATAATTACACTACCGATATCGCAAGCTTTTATTTTACCAGAAATGTTACGACCTCTTAAATGTATCGTTAATGGTTGTCTATCTCCTGTTCCGAATTTCAAAAGAAATCTCAAAGACACTATATCATTTATATTTTTTATGAAAGATCATCAGGCCCAAGAATTATACGAGATTTCGGGATCCAATCACTAAACAGAGTACATCAATTTTGATTTCATTTTAAAGTTCAGGGATCTGCTGCTTTTCGTCGCTATTTTGAGATGAATTGTGAAATAGGCCTATGAAAGAGATTGAGCTATGTTTATTCAAATATCATTTGAAACTAATACTTGCCTTCGATGCTAAGATTTCTGATTTAAAAGTTCTTTTATATTACTAAATTTATACATTTTCTATGGGGGATCAACTATTAGAAGCTAAAGATGATTTAATATCCAAAATATATCTTAAATAATCTTTCAAAATATATACTAAATTATCTAAATATATTTTTTAAAAAAATTCTAATTTCCTTGAATAAAAATTATTAAAACATGCAGAAAAAAGAATCGCAATGACTGTATAAATTTTCATTGATATCATTTTTCATGCATTAAAAATTCTATTCATGTACATTTACAAAGAGGTTGATTTTTACTAAACAATATAATAGCATTCAAAAATATTTACAGAATAAATGTTACAATAAATTGTTTTTTCTAAATATTGAGCATTTGAAGAAATACTATTTTTTAGAAAGAAATGCTTATTATAAATGTAATCAAAAATAGAATATAATTACTTCAAAAAAAGATTAAAATGATTTTTTCCATACAATTTCCTTATAATTTTTTCTCATTATCTCTACGAAATGAATTTAATTTTTCATTCGACTTTGAGCTCAATAACAAATCTTGTTTCACGAAAAATTAATAAATTTAATAAAACTACTTCGAGAGCAATTTCAATTTTTCAAATACGTCTTAGCTGTAAAAAGTTATTTTAATTTGGAAAAATATAAACCAAGTAAATACAATGACAACGATGTTTTCATTTCTTCTTGAAGGCATATTTTTCTCTTTATGTAAAAGTTTTTATATAACAAAATATCTATCACATTCTTTGTTAATTAATTAATTTAATAAGCGTATTTTGATATATTTTATGTTAGCGATCAGGGAATTTTTTTTAAAACACCATACACCTGAATTAAAATGCTTTGTTTTAAATTAAATAATTGTTTGAATTTATAATTAACTATTATTTTACGTCTAGATGTAACAATTGCTTATTTTTAAGATTTGTAAAAGCCGAAATCACAATAATAAATTATGATTATATTTTATTTCAAACATTTATATTCTATTTCTTCAAATATTTACACTAAAAATAAGGGAGAATTTCCAAATATTAAGAGATAATGTCTTTCTGTTCACGTTTTGGAAGCAACACTTAACAGTCAAATTTGGTACATATTTAATCCATAAAACGAGAAGCTGCACCTCGGTTAATTTTTAAAGTTTTTTAACTAATCAAATATTAATCAATGCTTGAAACTTTTTCATGATAATTTATGCAGTTTTAATGTAGGAAAATTGTTTTAAAATTAAAACATTATTTTAAAATTAAAAAATATATATGTTCTTTTTATTATAACAATATAATCAAGAGCGAATTATTTTCAACTTGAATAATTATTTACATTTTTCCATAATTTTCAGTAATAGCTTTCATGGTTACAATCTAATTTAATCCATTTCCCTTGTGTCATCAAGTATTTAATATTGCGATTTTCTATCACAGTTGTAAAGGCAGAATTCTGTTTAGCATCTTCATTGTTTACAAAAGAAATAAGAAAGTAGATATCTTGTCAAAAGAAAACGTGCAACAAAGAAACGTGTCAAAAGAAATGTGAGATAGTATCTAGATAGAACTGTAATATGAAATTCTGCTAATATTGTTACGCTCAGTGGTGCCGGGGTGGTCGGCTGTACACAAGAAGAAGAACTGTAATAAGATAAAGTTAGGCAAAATAGTTATTAAAATAAGTAAGCTCTGCAATTATTCTGAATGTCATGTCTGATTATTCTATTCAGAGAATCATGAATATTAAGAAATTTGTAAGGGCTTTACCAGATTTGAAACACATTTTTTATTATACACCAGCGGGTGACCGAGCTCTGCTCGGAGAAAACAGGTATCGAAGCTAACTCGAATATTTAAATTTTCAATTGTGATTTATCAAAACAATGCATTCCATAAGAATATTTGTGAAACCATTGGTAAAAAAAACTCTTCAAAGTGCACCATTGTAAACTATTCTAAACAAAGTTAGAGTTTGGAAAGGGAACTAATCTATACAAAGGTAAAGTGTGAAAAGTCATAGGAAATAAAATGTAATTGATAACAAAAATTATACAATTAAAGAAATGGTACAAAGTGAGCAGTGTAAAGATTGAAGTGTGTTGAAGTTCAATATTTTTGACAAATTTATTTAGAAAAACCAAACATATATACATACATAAGAAACATATTATAAACCTATAACAGCATAAACATAATAAACATTAATCATCGATTGCGAAGTCTTCCATCTTTTTAGTTAACGAACGAGCGCTAAATTCAAAATTTCATTAACAAATTTCCCTTAATAAAAAGCAGTGGAATTAGAATCGTACTTTTTTGAAAGAAAATTTAGTAAAAATATCAAAGTTATCCTTATTTTTTTCTGATGAATGTTGAAATGTCGGAAATGTGGGACGATTTTCGACTTGGCAACCATTCCTCGTATTATAGTATAAGATAAAATTAAAACTTAAGCTCCAAGCATGCGTTACGAGTAAAAGGGAAAAAATTATCTTATTAATATGTTGCCATCAGATTGACAAAAACTCAAATTTAAAAAAATAAATTATTATTGCGCATTAAACATATAAAAATGCAATTTTCATCACGTGTCTGCATGAAATGAATATATATATATATATGAATATTGACTATAGATGGCAGCACGTTACCACTTGAAAATTTAAGTAGCCATTATGGCGAGCTAATAAAGTTTGAAAATATCCTATCTGTAACTCCGAACTGCTCAACCGTAGCGCTTCAAAACCGGCGCCAATTGATTTCTCGTGGCCAAAAACCCCAGACCCCCAAGTTTACCGGAGTTTATTAATTCTGGGGCGATTTTAGACTTGACAACCATTCCTCGTATTATAGTATATATATTAATCAAAAATAAAGAAAACCTTATTCCTTGAAATTCAACCTAATACATTTTTGCCCCAATCAAATTTAGTTCAATATATTTCAAGATTTTAAATAAAAACTTTTCTTCAAGCAAACTAAACTTTACATTCAATTCGTAAAACTCATTTATAAGTATATTCTGAAAGGTATAATCTGTATTGTGTTGCAATCTTTTCCAAGTAACATTTTTCTAGATATCTTATTCAACTTACAAGGATTCTTTATGGACTCCTTTTTCAGAGACATAAAACTACGAAAAATAAAAGTATTTAAAAGCAGAATAGGGTATGAAATTCAATTTTGAATGCATGAAACATTATTCTATTTTGATTTAGAGAATTGTTGACATTTTCAAGTAAGCTTCTTTCTTGAAATTTAATGAATGCTAGAATTAAAAATATTCTTTTGCAAAATTTAACTATTAGCGAACCCGCATTGTATTGTAGAAACCTAAACACATTTGGGATTTCGTAACTGTGAATCCTTTATAACCGTCAAAGAGAAATAAGAATTAACGAACTTCTTTTTAAAATTAAATTTTGTTTGCTTGAGACTTTTCTCTCATTAATTCTGACAAATAGTAAATGAATATGGAATTTCAAAATGTCTGTTTAACGTAATTAAAAAAAATATTTTTTCTATATCAGACTTGCATTGTAAATTTAATTAAATTTCCAAAGGTAACTTGATTTGCCCTTATTTGATGTATGACGAAAAGTTAATGCTTTAAATTTATATTTTTATAGACATGTCTGAAAGATAAAAGAATGTACGTTTGAAGAAAAAAAAAAGATTTGCATAAATAAAATGCTTATAATTTGGATGAATTTCTAGGTTGTTTACTATTTTTCTAATTTCTCTTGAGAACTTCAACAGATTTTTTAAGCTTCATTTTAAAGTCCATAAATTAGATTTATTTTTAATTCTCTAAGAGGACATTTAGCGAGTAGCTAGTATAATGTATTTTCCTCTGTCCTGGAAAAAAGCTACTTTTCAAAGGACAATTATTTTATCAGGCCTTCAGAAACTATCTTCTGCAGGTATATAAATTTTCTAAATCTCTTTTTCTCTTATAATTTTTGATAAATGATTTAACCCTTTATGGGGATAATAACGAGGACACGACAAATTAAACTATTAGGGTTGTGTCATAATAAACTGAGGATGTAAATACTAAAATATCAAAAGTTTGTTGATTTGTGATTTAAATATGAAATAGAGGTTGGAAATTATACTTAACAGAGATCGTTCTGGAAAAATTACATGGTAAGTATACGTACAAATGAATATTAAGCTTAAATATATTAGCGAATGTTATTGGCACACAATTTTAAGTAATTTAAAACAAATATTTGGAGCAGCTTCATAAGCCAGATAACATCTACGACACTGAATTACACTTTTAGTATTGTGGTTATGTTACTTGGCTATTGTCCCTAGCATCGCAGGTTCTTACCGCGACCTTCTATCGCCATATTGTTGACCTTGACAATAATGCAGCATCATGCAAGCTTCGTGCCGTAATCTACCAGCAGCAAAAGCCGTCAGACTCACATAACGCAGCGACCAAACAAAGCCTTCAGACTCACTTGACGTAGCAACTAACAAAAGCCATCCGACTCACTTGACACAGCAACCAAAACAAAGCCGTTACACTCATCTGACAAAGAAACTAAACAAAGCTGTCAGACACATTTCACGCAGTAACTCACACATTCGCTTGCCGATGTACTCACACGCTCACCATAACGTTTGGCGCTTTAAAATCGTTCGTTTCTCAGTCAACTCACAATCTAATTTTATCAAGATTTCAATAAAACAACCCGCGTTATTTTTTTAACTCGGGTTGTTTTCTTAGACAAATACTGTCAATTATAATTTTAAAAAATTTCAAAGAAATTAAAAACTGTCCCATTTTTCAACTAATCCATAATTTCATTTTGAAGGTTGCCATATCAGCAGCAATGTTAACATTTTCACTATTAAGAATATAGATTATTCCTTTATTTTACTGATTGCAAGGGGCCGGGATGGCCTGGTTGATAGAGCGTTGGACTCGTACTCCTTAGGTTACGGGTTCGAAGCTCACCGGCCAAAACATTCCCCGAGTGTGTGGCGATTGGCGCTCGTTAAATCTGTTCGTGGTCGCAAAGTCCTCCATATCGAGGGTAATATCACTAGGGGTACTGGGCCAGGGGTGATCGTTCCCTGTTCCAGGTCTAAATTACGATCTGAGATGTATGAATGAATTTGCATGAATGTAGTCCGCCCCCTAAAAAGGGTTGCTATGTGTGTGTAGCAAAGTCGTACTCTTGGCCCTAGTTGGCGCTACTTGTAAAACAAGAGACGTATATTTCTGGCTTAAAATCTGCTGATGTATCAGCGGGGCTTGTCCATGGCAAGTGCTATCAGTAACAACAACTAATTGTAAAATTATTTATTTATGAAAAAAGGTTTCTGATTGCAAAAATTTAAATTTATCTGAATGCAGATTTTTGCATTACTCAATTTACTTTTTTAAAATAATATCCTAGTTTTAAATTATATTCATCAACAATAAACTTCTGAGTAGAAAATTCATAAAATGTAATACAAGGACGATAGAATATTTGAAAGATTTGCATTACATTGGAAGGTAGTAATTATTTATGCAACTTATGAAGATAATTCATTTATTTCTGATGCAATTTTATCAAATTTTCAGTCATAATATTAAAATATTGAATGCTCTATGTTAAATTTAGATTACAACATCTCTTACTCAATTGAACAGCATAGTGAACGAAGAATATATTATTAATACACGAGTTTATTATTTCATTTCGATTTCAAAGTCGTAAATATCGTCGTGTAAGCTTGTTGAAGGGAGAGTATACAATGAATTGGTGGAAGCTTTAATAACATTGTTAGCGTGAGATAATTTGCATCGTTTGAACCGATGGCCTAATCGAGACCCGGAAATTTAGATTAGAATAATTAGATATTAACCCCACATAAGAATTTCGATGCAGGATCATACAGACTAACTTCAAATAGCCTTAAATTTACATCAGAATTAATTCGAATGGTAAACGATTAATTCATTGTTAGCAATTAGTTTTTAATAATAAATATAATTAATCAGCAAGAGATATCGCACAAAATTTTCTCTATATTCTCTTATAAATGAATTTTTTCTTAGAACGCCTTGAAAACATTGGCACACGATATTTATGAAATATTAATATTTGGCTTTAGTGTTTTTACTAAATCTATGGTATAATCATAGGCCAGTTATTTGGTAATTTACTCTAGGAAAGCGGTTAATAATATTGGAAAATGGAATTTCTATTTTATATATGTTTTTAACTTCTGATCGAAACAATGAAAATTAAAGAATGAACAGTATTAGTTTTTCAAAAAGCAGATTTTTTAAATGAAATATTCAATTAATTCACAAATGACTTAATTTTTGCCCTTTTTCTCACTTTGGATCAAATTATTCCACAAGAAATATTTTTTATCCCATCTTAAAATTCAATTTTTCTTCTTTTTTATAGTCCCAAATTCATTTTGGCACTATTTCCAATTTTTATAATTTTTAAAATTTTGATAAATAATTGTGTAGACGTTAACAATATATGGATATTTATATATTTTTCAATGTTAAGTAAGAATAATAATTTGAATTACAAGATTTTTAATTTTTGATATAACCATTTTATTTTTTATAAAGTTTTGATAATGATTTCCAAAACTATTTCTATCATTTCAGAAAGTTTTTAAATTATATATATATAATTTTTGCTTCCGAAACCAAGAAAACAAATGAACTGTCAGAACAGAATAACATAGCGCTATAAAAATGATAAAATCTTAAGAGAACGATTAATAATTCAAATAAAAAACAAGTATTAATTTAGTTTATTTTGGATACTTTTTAAATAAAAAAAAACCAACTTCGTATTTAAATGACTCAAATGCTTACTAAAACATTGTTTATAGTTCAGTATTTGTTGACATTTCAAGATATTTTAAAAAAAATTAATGTTTGGAAAAAATTAGCTATTAGCAGTTTCAAAAATCGTTTAGCTAAATTTACATCTTTATTTTAATTAAAAATCTCTGTAGACGATAAAAGGAATTTAGGTATTATAATAATTATAAACTTTATTTTTACATTTAAATATTAAGCATTAAATTTTTTTTTTTAATTTGAACAACAGCAGGCTTATTGAATCATATTTAACTTTCATTTATTTTATACACGTCAGCTCAATTTTTATATCCTAATTTAATAACAAACACTGAATGAAACATATTCAATATGTATATATATAGATAGATTATATATAGTTTTATTTTTTATTCTGTAGAGTCTATAAATTTTATTTATAAATGTTTTGAACATCAAAGCACACATATTTTCAGAAAAGCTAAATAAAAGAAAGAATCAGAAAATCGTCAGAAAACCTTATTCAGAAAAGCCTAGTAAAATTATGCTAATTTTAATAAGGTGCAAACACAGAACACTAATAGTTACTTCAAATTAGCAAAACTCATCTTAAATAAAATGAAAAAAAAATTCCGGCAAACTTGTTCATTATTAAAAATGTTTGCTATTTTTTTTAACTTTAAACAATAACCTTTATTCAGGGGTGTTTGTGCTCCGGGGAAACCCCGGAATTCCGGGTTTTTGAACTTCGATACCCGGAAATTCCAGGGATCGTCGTTCAAAAAAAAGTAGGAATAATAATGAATTATTTATTTTGATCTGGGTAATTTTGTTTAATAATCCATTGAACTTTTATAATTAGGTCATTCAATACTTCAAAATTGTAATTGTAATTTTTCATTTCTCCCCCCCCCTTCTCGAAACTCCAAAATGTCGGTAGTAAGTCCGTAAAAGTTTCAGGGGATTTTTTGGGGTCCCACAAACACCCCTGCTTTATTCAACCTACAGCTTGTTTCCGTGCAAAATGAATATGTATAAAATCATATATCCTCTTGTGTCAATAAAGAACATTTGGAAAAATTTACACTTACTTCTTCTAGCTAAAAACAATATCTCAAATGGATTGAAGAACTGTTTTTTTACAAGATTTATCGTCTCATGGAGATACTAAGAAGAGGAATAAAATGTCTAGCATTATGTCATCTGGGATTTATTGATCGAACCCCTATAGCATTAGCAGATTTTTATAACAGTCCAAGCAGAAGCGAATCTGTGAAACTGAGCAAAAATAAACTATGATTTTAAATTGAAAATTGCTTCACTAAATTGAAAAAAAAATATTAAAATTATCAAATATTTACAAACGCTTGCATTTATTTTTATGAATTAAAATTTATTTTCAAGGTAGGGAAAAAACAATCCATCTTGATTTAAATCCACTCTGATGAATTATTACATCTGTTAAATATCAAATAAAATTATTGTTTTTATCGCCATGTCGGATGATAGTTCGCCAATTGTGGCAACCATTATTCTTGTAAATTCTGATTTTTGTTTTTGTATTCATTCTTGTTTGCGTCTCGTTTGGTTGTTTGCGTTCTATAATGAGCGCCACGTAATGAAAGGTATGGAACTGGTAATTAAATAGTGTAAAATAGAAATTAATTTGATCATTCAGGAAACAACCCAGCACTCGTCGAAACTTTATTGAAAAAGTAATATATACAGTCCATTTAGTATTCTACAGCATCTATTATTGTGAATTCCATGCCCAATTATAAATATCTCATTAAAACGGATGTTGAAAAGGCAGTTTATTTTGATAATTTCGTGTGGAAAATTGGAAAAGTACAAGCTCACATTTTATCTTTATCATTTGATCACAATAGAATATACGATATCGATTCCAAAAATGGAATTCGTATTTTTTTAAAAGGAAATTTAAGAAATTACACAGTTGCCCTTAAATTAACATATCACCTGATTTCTTATAAAAAGTATTTAATTATTATTTACCAGATTTCATTTGATGCTGTTCAGATACATATTAAAAGAACTAAGGGTCAAGTAATACATATTAAAGGTCCAAATAATATATATTAAAAAGAATAAAGAACCAAGTAACCATAAAGAACCAAGTAATATATATTAAAGATCCAAGTTTTTTTTTAGTAACAAAGGTTTAATATCTATCTAAATGTGATGTTTAAAAATGATTTTCTAACGGATTTGTGAATTTAAGTAGAAGAGATTAAACTGAAATGAAATGCAGTCATTATTTTCCCCAAACTAGTTGGTCATCAAATGTGGCAAGCTTTTCATTCGCTTTTCCTTAAATCTCGTTCCAAAAAAATTAGTAATAAATATTTCAAACATTTCCCCCTCCATTTGGCATCATTCTATGATAAATCTTCAGCTAAAATAAAATAATTGTGTTAAAAGTTTTATAAAACTTCTTTAGTCTTAGTTTAAACTATATTAATAATGAATCACTATAATCTGAGTTTTAGCACTCTAAATTCTGCAGGATTAATCAATATATTTATTTCTTATTAAACATTTTCCAAAACTTTGGGATATTAATAACTAATTAAGGCTTTGTTTATAATTAACTTTTGACCAATAGCTTAAACGCAATCTATGTTTACATTAAGGGAGAAACAGTGATGTCAAGGCAATTAATATTCCCAACCAAAGTTCTCAGTGTTTTTACTCTGAGCAAATAAAATTTTATTCTCACAGTCACAATTTATTCCACAATATTAAACTTTCAATTTCTTAAGAAAATTTAACTAATTCTAGGCAACACAGACTGAATTTTATAATTAAAATCCATGATTAATGGATTCATTCCTCTATTGGCCACTGTACAATAAGCGTTAGAGATAAATTTGTATATGTTTGGCTAACTAGTCAGATATGAAAAGCAATTCTTAGTTAATTTTATTTTCAATTTGTTATATATATATATATATATATATATATATATATATATATATATATATTGCACATTTATAATTAAAAACAGTAGTAGTAAACAAGAAGAAATTTTATCTTAGATATAATTGGTAGAAATGCTTTGCTGCCCATATTCGTTTCCTAATTAAGATTAAAAAGGGATTTTAATATGATTTTAAAGGGCAAGTCTTAGAATTTTTAGACTTTATACATTCATATATTTTTTCAGTACTACTTTGCATATTGTAAAGGAATCGAATCAGTGATTTTAAGTTGAGGAAATAAGATGACTCAATAACATATTCCAGTAAAGTATTGTTAAGAATTTCTATAATTGCTGGCTAGCAAATTAGATTTTCTGATAAGGTAGATTACTTTACAGATACAGAAATACCTTCTAAATTGATACTGAATGAAGCTTGACCTTAGAAACAAATTTTACAATAATCAAAAATCAAAGTTCCCAATTATTCCAGAATCATGGTGATAGCATTTTTAGGACTTTAATTCCAATATTTGTTCTAGATCATTCAATTCCCTTTCACTGAGGCTATAAAGTGATGAAATATGAAGCGAATGGATTCTCTGAGCACTTTTTGCTATTGGTTTGTTTAATAACAATTTGTTGTTTGTTTTTGATTGCTACAAATGTTTTTTTATGCACCATGCCAGAGTTTTGTTACGCGAGCCTAATATTTTGTGTAGAATAAAAATTTGAGGTATACTGGTTATGATGGACTTCTCACCATACATACACCAGATTTGTCATTTCGTGGTAACATAAATATGTATAATACAAGATACAATGCCTCTCGTATTATAAGATAAGATATCCGCGACTATTTTAATAAGAAACACGTATACCCAATTGTTGCTCTTATATAGATCAAGAAATTTAGTTTTTTTATAATGGAAGTTTACACTCTTCAGTATCTTTAACGTTTTATCATAAAATTCTACGCTTAAATGTACAATTATAAATTTCAAAAAAATTAACGTCATTAATATAAAAATAAGAGTCTGATTTTTTTATGAAACATATTTTCTTACAATTTCTCTAATCTATTCAAAAAGGAATCCAACAATATGAAAAATGTTAATTTATTTTTCGATTAGCTCGTTGAAATTTCCAAGAAAAACCACCTCCTTTATCTTAGAATAATATATCTTAATTTGACCATAAATTCATTTTACTGTAAGCATAAACAGATTAAAATATTTGAAATTTCTATGTCAGAAATATGATGAATATAATGTTATTAATGTCTGAAAAATGGATAAACAAGTAGAATTAGTTAGTTCCTACCTTAAAAGAATTTTGTAGACCTCTTATATATGAAAATCTTTGAATATCTCGTTTTTTTTTAAATATAAATTTAGATTCTTAGGAAGCTGTGAACTAAATCTTTTCAAATCTCAAATAAATCTTGATAATTAACTTCCCTTAATATACCATACTTCCATACTTATACCACATTTTTAAGCATTTTTTGGTGAAGGAAATTAGCGAAAATTGCCAATTTGTTGTGATTGTGACCAGTGTTAAGTTTCTTTTTTGTGAATTATTCCAAAATACTTGATGACTTATCTAAATATTTGGAACTTTCAAATGAAATAAAAAAAAACTAATGAAATCGATCTGAGAATTGAGACTGGGATTTTGCTGTGGTTATTCCTCCTAGGGAATGCACATTGAAAGTTTTTAAAAAATATATTTGAAATAACGAAGACAATAACTGATAAGGTACTGGAGGAAGGAGTTTTCGTAGTAGTAAATAGACATTTCCGTAATCGGTACAGATGTTGGGGATGGGGAGTACTTTCGTATCTTTTCTTACAGATAATGTGTAATTTTAAAAACATTTGAAGTACAGAAAATCGGAGACGGTGGATTGTAGATGGGTACTTACGTATTATGCCGTCTTCGCCAATGATCGCCAACGGTTTAATAATTCATTGGCGACGGATTTAAATTTGGCGATAAACAACAGATTACATCATTGCTGGATTGACATAATTGGCGGTTAAGCAACTCATTGGCGACGACTTCAAATTTGGCGATAAATTTGGAAGGTATAATACGTAAGTATTGGTAGATTATCAGTAATGACATATTTTGTTCATGAGCAAGAATTCACATGAAACCAAAATGGACAAAATAGAACGTAATGTTTAAATTAGGGATCTAACCGTTTTAATTATATTATTATATGTATTGAAATGACAAAATAAATATTATTGATCTCTGCGTGCTGCATTTCTGTGCATCGCATGTTTAATTTTTTATACCCATGAAATTTTATGTTTCGTTAACCTACATCGGTCTTCACTTTCTTTTTTGTAGTGTATCAGTTTTAAAGAAGATGCATCAGTTGTAAAGTATTAGTTTAAAAAAAGATGCATGTTGTAAAGTATCAGTTTTAAAGATGATGCTCTTTAAAAAAATAACCAATTCCGTATGCAAAATGCATTTCTACTTTTTAAATAACTTAAGTAAAATGATATTTATTGAGATACTTGCGAGGAGTTATTGAAGTACAGAATTAGTACTAGTTTTCATATTAATAGGCCATTCAGATTTTCGCTTATCCTGCTTAAGGAGTAAATATCCTTTTGATAAATAGATCCGTCTATGCACTCTAATAAGGCATCTGGTGACTAGTTGCCTTAAAAGCAAAATATACCCTCCGGAGCATTTATTCATCATCTTTAATGGCCATCTCTATGACATATTTGCATTCAATTTCTTCAAAAACTTATGAATTAATGGGAGAATTCGGAGGAAAAGTTGTTGAAAATATATGCTTTAAGTTAAATCTTGGATTTTATTCAGGACCGAATAAAGTACGTATTTATTTGAACATAAAACGTTCTTTTTATGCTGAGCTTTATCATTCATAACATTGCGACGATGAATAACTTTTAGGAAAACTTTCTTCTATTCGTGCTAGAGAGGTTTCTAAAAATTAATAATAAAAAATTATTCTGAAGCAGATTTTCTAATTTTAAGACAGATTTTTTCCAAATTTCTTTTCAGTTAACTTTTCAGATAACTTGATTTTATAAGAATTATATTTGTATTCTATCTTACACTGTTTCAGTAGCAAAATGAAATTTGTCTCATGGGATAAATACTTAGGATTCCACAATCAAACTGAAAATAACTACTCAGATCATCGAAATTAATAATCTAATATTTACAGCATATAAAATTATGCGTTATCTGCATATTAATAAGTACTTTCATTTGTAAGCTAGGAATATATTTTTCACACTTTCAAAAAAATGTGTTCATTTATAATGTGAGAACATAATGTTTTGGTCAGAGGTTTTTGAAGTCTGAAACTACGTAGGCAACAAATGGGCGATTTATCGCTTTTGATACCTTAATTTTTCGCTTTTAGAATTAGAAAATATAGTAGAAAGTTGTCTTATTTCGCTATTTTTCACTAACTAAAGTTAAAACTGAGTTTCCAAATTATTCATTCTCTTAATTCTTACGCAGTGTCTTAATTTAAGACTTAACCAGTTTTAAGCGGCTTGAAATAATCAAGAGACTATCAGACTACGCATGTGGTGAATTCAGATATATTTTTTTTAAATCTCAAAATAGGTTGAGCTCAAAGTAGGTAAAGATATATAGAAAGACATGATTGAGACCAATAGAGAAGTCTCGTGATTGTTTCATATCGGTTTAATTGGTTAATGACCAAAATTAATTGAGACAAATGATGACTTAAAAATAATAATGTTCTCACATGATAACTTGAATTTTGAGATCGTAGATTTCATTTTGTTTTTTAAGTAGTTCTTATGCAATATTACTTATTTTAGCTTGCAGTATTTCATGGTATTAAATTAATCTGGTGTAAAAGCTGTTTCAATCTATCGTTTTAAAAAATGAATGGTATAAAAGTATTTTAAATATTTCGTTGCTCATTATTACTCATATTATATATATGTATTAGCTCTTACCTGCAACTTCGTATGCGTGGAAATTGTGATTTATATATGTGAGAACTGACAGTCTAATCCCAATGTAAAGTGTTATCAAAACCATATGCATGCACAGTTAGGGTAACGCAATGCCGATGAGAAAATTTTTATTTCAATGAGTCTGTTTTTTTTTTTTAATTCAAAATCACTTCTGAAAGAATCGAAAGATCTATTAATTAACAATTTTAAATTTTAAATTTATTATACACTACGAAAATAAACAGAATAGTTTGAAATAACCGGTTCAAAACATGTTACGTCTAACCTCATTAGCGTGGGGAAAAAACTACACTTATAGCTATAAAGGTATTTTTTCGTTTGCCAAATAACAATCGCCAAAACAATTTGGCGTAATTCTAAATTATTTGCTAACAGAAATATAAAACTATAAGCATATACGAAAAATATATAGCTAACACAAATACAATTTAATAACAAAAACATAAAACTTAACAGCTTTAATATAGTCATTTTCGCCCCCTGAAAAATAGTCACTAACTTTTAGTGAAATGGCCGAATGTGGCGCGAACGGCAGCAATAGTTTTTCCAATCATAAGATTTCGATGAAATTTGCAACAAATGAAAATATAGAAAAAAAGTCAATAGATGCAAAATATGGAATGCAATAAAAATTTAATCGAAAATAATGAAAGTAGGCAAAAGGAATACGTACAGGAGGGGAAAAATCATGAGAAATGCACAAGAAAGTTTGAATTATTTATTACAAGAACAGCGTAAGAAAAAACAATGAATTCATTTGTTTTTATTAGTTTCACTACTACAGACTGATGCTTTTCTTAATAAGTAATAGGAAAGAATAATTATTCGGTTCACCTAATTTCTCTTATGAATAGGAAACGATTTAAGAAACTCTATTGAAAAAAGAACAGAACTTTTCAGTGATGAATGTCTTTCTGCCGGAAATTCTAGAAAAGAACAATAAATCACAAAGAATTCCACTGGAATGGTAAGATAATGCTAAAATGAAAAACGGTTAAATAAAAAGAAACGATTAAAAAAAACTCGGGCAGATGTTTTCAGATTTTTTTTATTTCCTGTTCTTTGAAATTCGTAAGCAAGCGATTTTAAACATAATGAAATGATTGCTCCTTTATGGGAATAAATAATTTTTTTTATTAAAATAATCCTTTTATTAGAAAAAATAATTTTTTTAATTAAAATAATCCTTTTATTAGAAAAAAAAATTATTTTTATTAAAATAATCCTTTTATTAGAAAAAAATAATTATTTTTATTAAAATAATATTTACATTTGAATAAATAGTTACCTGAAATAAAACAAAACAGCAACACACATGCGTGAATTTCAGCGCCAATTGAGACAACGCAATGCGGGAATTTTCTACATGAGATGGGATAAGCAATACATAATAGAAATTTTTAATTTTCATTGTTAATTTTCATTTTAATTCAAAAGTACTTCATAATGAATTTGAAAGATCGATTAATTAATAATCTTTGGTTTTAATTGCATCAAACACTAAGAAAATCGTTTGAAATAATTGGTCTGAAATATGTTAAGCCTAACCCCATTTGAGTGTGAAAAAAACAAAACAAATCGAAGTCTTTCTCAATTAGTGATGGAGAAGATTTTTGGCTGGAAAGTTAGTTTCTCAATTAATAAAAAATTAACCACTCAATTAACCGGAATAAATATTAGCCTATATTCTTCTGTAGACTATACTCTATCTCTGTGCTAAATTTTATCAATTTCCTTCAGCTGTTTTGGTATGATTGATTAACATCATCCATCCAAACTTTCACATTTATAATAAAAGTATAGATTATACATACTTATATATCAAAGAATAATCTTCCTATTTATAAATATAGTTTATACATAAATTGTTGAAAAAAGAACAATAGATTTAATACTAAATAGGACTGCTTAATATATATCATTCAAAATTTCATTACATGAAAAAAAATTAAAATATTTTCGGCAATATTTGTCAATTCCCTGATATTTTTGGTGAAATATTGGATTATAAAATTCAGAAAAATAGTTATAAGTCCAATGATATTGAAATAAATATTTAATTTATTATTACCCATGATTCAAACATTACATTAAAATAATTGTACTCAAAATTTCTTTAACATTTTTAAATACTTTAATGATGCATTCGTACTAGAAAATCCAATTTAAAATTCATAATTTCTTATTAAAAATTAAATACCTAAATTTGTTACGTAATTAAAATGTTTCACAGTTAACCTTCCGATTTTCCTGATTACTAGTAAAGAAGATTAACCAAAACGTTCTTCAGCAGTCACATTTTAAAAAAGTTAGTCTTGCCAGTAACTCTAAGTTAGTTGAAGTAATTAAAATCTATAGGAAGAATTCTTCGGTAAGTAAGAAAGGAAAAGATTTTAACCAATCGCTAATTCTTCTGCTCAAGAACTTTTAAAGGAATTAAATTGAATCAAGTATTACGTAAAACACTTTAAATAAAAGACAAAATGCTACTTATTTAATTAAAAGTTTAAAGTTACAAGTTATTTGAAATGGAATGTAAATTGATAATAGTTTTGTCTATTAAAAATTACGGATACAATTAAAAAAGGGATTTTTTAAGAATGATTTTTTAATGTTCTAATTAAAAAATTAAAACATTCTAAAAAAACATTAATTATTAATAATTTATTATAATCTCTTTAGTTTATAATTTATCAATAATCAATAAAATGAAAAAAAATTAAATCAGTTTCTTTTGTTAGTACTTATACGAAATTAAAACTTTCAATTATTAATTAAAGATAATATCATTTAAAAATTACAAGAGAATAAAGATAATTACAACTAACGACGAATTAAGAAATCAAAATATTAAGATAATTGCATAAATATACAGCATTCGAAAGTGTTAGCATATCACATCAATGAAAAAAAGTTCCAACATCACGTTTGTATATTTGAAACAATATATGTGTGGAATTCGATTGAAAAGATACAAAATTGTATATTTTTATGAATAAAAATTTAAAGTAAATTATGTAAATACATATAAGACACAAGTATTTAATTACTCAACTTAGCCCGATGAACACAAAACGACTCGCATATTCTTCCTTTGTCTAACACATTTCAATTAAAAAATATTTAAAAAAATTAAGTCAATTCCTATTTAGGTCAACAAAAAATAATTTTATATTAGCTACATTTTATTAAATAATTACAATTAATATAAATAAATTTATCAAAAATCATTGATTTTCGCAAGAATTGAACTCGCATTCTTCAATTTCAAGTTAAAAATACTGAAATCTTTGATTTTTTACCAATTGAGTTACTGCTGACTGATTTCAATTTTCATTATAACCTTCATTATAACCTGCTGAAGATTAAAAATTAGCGAAATTTTATTAATAAATTAATATTTGATTGTGTCAAGTGTCATTCACTACAAGTTTAAAAAATGTATTTGAACTTTCATGAATGAATAAAAAGTATTTTATTAACGAAAGGAAATTTGAAAGACAGACAGACAGACAGACAGACAGACAGACAGACACACACACACACACACACACACACACACACACACACACACACACAGGGAGAGCGGGAATTAATTGTAGGTATTTAATTAAGTCTTTATTTCTTGCTAACGTTTTTTCTTATAAATTAGTTGTGCCACCCGATTAGAAAAAAAAATAACGTACTGAACTATTCCACATGTAAACTATAATACAACTAATAACCGTTGTTTGCTATTATAATATTGTAAATGCGGCTGTATAAACTAAAATCGGCAAAAAAAAAGTTTCCTAAAATCAAACAGATTTTCTTCTCATTTTCCACAGCATATATTCCCTTCCATATAACATCAACTAAGAGGGCAAATCAAAAAGTCTTTGAGCCTATTTTTTATTCGCCAAAAAAAGGTACATTAAAGATATTTACAAATATACATTTTGTACTATGTGTCTTACATTATTTCTCCACATAGTCGCCACACCGGTTCAGACATTTGTCCCATCGCAGCATTTAATTAGAGATCCCACTGTGGTAGAATTCTTCCGGCTGCCTGTGGACCCACAGTCGGATCGCAGAAACTGTGCCAGAAACTTCTTCAGTGGACCGAAAAGGGGCAAGGTCTGGACTGTAAGGTGGGTGTTCCAGATTCTCCCAATGAACGCTCATTCTCATGCAAGTCTTCACGACCTTTTTGAAACTCACGACATCTCCACTAAGCACTTCTCAAAGAGAGACACTTTTCCCCGTATGTGGGGTGCATTTCCCTGTGAATTGCTACGGGCGTTTGTCCCATAGAAAGCAAATAACACTTCGCTGCTCATAAGCTGTGGACGTCTGAAGAACAGCCGCCATCTTAAATAACTGATAGCAGCGCCACTCATCGGAGCAAATGGCATATACGGCTGGTACGGTTCAAGGAACGCTCATTGCTGGGAATGCATAAGTTTGATTTGTATTTGCAACCGTATTTTGGCTTTAAAAAGTAGGCTTAAAAGCCTTTTTGATCGGCCATCTGAAATTAATTTGAATGTCCTTTGCGGTAGTTGTCTTCAATTATATTTGACGAAATACGCCGAAATACAACAGAAACCAGTCTCTGGTGATCCTTGAAGACTGAAAACCATATTTTCCAGGAAGAAGTACAAGAAATGAAAAACAAAGATATAACAAATAGAGAAAAAATTCAGCACCTTTATTTTTTCTCTCTCTTTGACAAACTCCATTGCCATTATTTCTACTACGCTGATGGGTTTTGTATTTGATTGGACAAAAAGCCGGCAACCTATTCCCCAAGGATTACAAGAGCACCAATCGCTTTTTCTGAACCAGGAATTCGAGTACGTAGATAAGAAGAGAAGAATTTAGTGACAGGTTCTTGGTCTTGGAATATGTTACTAAAAAAACAGCTTAACTACGCTTTTCATTATTTGTTTTAATTATAAATTCATTTCATTATAAATTTATCTTCTATATAATTCAAAAAATTATTAAAATAAAATAATGATTAATGAATCAAACCTAACACATTTTCATATGATTTTTTAACATGAGGCTCGACTTTTTTAATTCATTTTTATTTACATAAAGAATAAAGATAAACTTTAATAATTTAATATTTCCAATATATTCTGACGGACCTATCATATTTTTATCTGAAAACATTTCAAAATACCTACTAGGAATCATTAGCTTCAAGAACTTACATACTATTACTAATTATATTTTTAAAAATATCGTCTAAAGCTACAGAGAACTCGCATAAATAATAAATTTGAAATATTCTTCAACAGTTTTACAAAATATCAATAAACGAATTGAGAAATATTTGAAAACTATCTTCATATGTGTGTTCACAATTCCAATTTCTCTTACTGAAATCCTTTTTATTGCTTTTACTTTTTGGTAAAAATTTAAATTTGATATTTTTACTTTAAGGAATAGCCCATGCATTAAATTCTGACATGCATTAAATTTCTAGAAATTTAGCAGAACGAAGCAGGATAGATTTTAGATTTTTAACAAATTATCAAACGAAACTTGTCTAAAAATAAATGCCGTCTTTCCCTTTTTTATTCAATTCCTACTATTAGTTCACACTCTCCCTATATATATTTATGTATCTTGTTCAAATTTTCAATCGTTAATAGCGTCCTTTTTATTCATCCCTTCAAGTTCAAATACATTTTTTAAAACTTGCAGTGGATGACACTTGATGTTAAAACAGTTTTTTCAAATATTAATTCATTAAGGAAATATTAAAGTATTTAAATTTTAAATACTTTAAACATAATTTTAGCAGTTTATAATTAAACTGAAAAAAAATCATAGCGAAATAGATGAACAATAGTTTGCAAATCATAAACTAAATAGGTGAACGAAGAGTTATCTGTTCAATACATGTATCTTCAATTTATCAATATCTTGAAAAATATTTAAATTTGCATAAATTTTAAGTACTTGGAAATTTCAAATATGATTGTAGAAAAAAATTTAGCTTTATTTTTATGATGATATTTTTTGTTACTACAGGTACAATCAACTATAATATTAGAAAAATTTCAAAGGAATATAGAGTAATTGTTTACCAATAATCTCATATTAATAATTGTCATATTAACAATAATGTTTACATTTTTATTTTTTTTAAATATCTTGTATCTTTATTTTACTCATGTAAAATTTATCTAGGAAAAAGTTCTGATATCAAAAATTCGCAATTATCAAAACAAATTTTTTTTGGATTACTCAAGGTATCCTTTGAAAATAAATGGCCATTCTAACTTTAAATTGTAATAAATAAAATTAATAATAAATTTCTGAGTAGAAAATCTATAAAATATATTATAAAGACAACAAAGTTTTAAAGACTTAAATTACACTTGCTGGCAGAAACAATTTATTTCATGTCCAAAGATAATCCATTTATTACTCATGCTAATTTTCATTTCTGATATTTAAGCACTTAACGCTCTCTACGCTTATTTAGATTACAGCATTTATTACGAATTGATTAGCACAGTGAATTAAGAACAGAAGATTGTTATTTCATTTCGATTTCAAAGCCGTAGTCATCCGCACTGGCTTGCTAATGCGAGATTATACATTGATATTAGCGCGAGATGATTATTACGCCCTCTGGTTTAATACTAGTGAATTTGCATCGTTTGTACCGATGGCGTAAAGGGACTGATTTAATCAATGTCCTTAAATTCAGATAAGGATAATTAGGAATTAACATCACATAAGGATTTCGATGCGGAATTATACAGACTAACTTCAAATAGCCTTACAATTTATATATTAGAATTCCAATGGGAAGCAGTTAATTCATTGTAACAATTTTAATGATATTGATTTAATTAACTACTTAGAGCGACCTCCTCATAATTTTCCCAATACTTTTTAAAAATTGCATTATTTCAATGAACATCTTGTATATCATTTGTGTACTTTATTTATGACATTTATATTTGGTTTTAATTTAGCATTTTCATCAAATCTGTGACAGGATATCATTGGCATCATTTGGCGATTTATCCCTGGATTGAGGATAATAGTAACCGAAAAATCGAAATTGTGTTTTTGATGTGTTTTTCGCATCCGATTGAAACAAAAATTAAGCACAAAACTACATTTTAAGACATTTTATTCCAATGTGAAGCAATTAATTCATTGTTAGCTACCATTTCCAATTGTTGTGACTAATGGCACTTGCCGTGGACAAGCTTCCACTGATACAGTCAGCAGATTTTAGCCTAAGAAAGGCATTTCTTTGTTTTTACAAGTAGCGCCATCTAGGGTCAAGAGTACGACTTAGCTACACACACATCACTTTTTAGGGGGTGGATTACATTCATGCAAAGTCATTCATACATCTCAGATCGTAATTTAGACCTGGAATAGAGAACGACCAGTTTAATGATATTGATATAATTAACTACTTACAGTGACCTTCCCCATAACTTTCCCTATACTTCCCAATAATTATATTATTTCAATGAACGTCCTACATATTATTGGCGTACTATACTTATGAAATATTTATCTTTGACTTGAATTTAGCATTTTAATCAAATATGTGGATAAGTATCCTTGGCATCATTTGGCGATTAATCCTTCGCGTGAGGTTAATAGTAACTGAAAATCGAATTTGAGTTTTTGATGTGTTTTTCCCATCCTGTAGCGTAGTTAAGCTACATATAATTATTGTTACTATGGGCTGACAGCTACCCGATGTCGGGTTTTGGCTAAAAACGAACTAGATACTGAATAGGCAAAGGATGTGGCACACAAAGACTTTTATTCCAAAAAAACACGGACAAAAACTAAAGTTACATAGAAAGGTGTTAAAAGAGAAACACACGACCGACTAAATACAGAACTCCACAGTTGACGTCAGTTCAGGTTAGCTCTGATTGGTTGGGTGAGGCGCTGCCATTTGCAACACATCAGATTGAAGCAAAAATTAGACACAAAACTACTTTTTAAGAGATTTTATTCCAATGGGAAGCAATTAATTCATTGTTAGATACCAGTTTTAATGATATTGATATAATTAACTACTTAGAGAGACACCTCCCCATAATTTTCCCTATACTTTCCAATGATTGCATTATTTCAATGAACGTCTTGCTTATCATTTGTGTACTATACTTATGGCATATTATTTATCTTTGGCTTGAATGTAGCATTTTTATCAAATCTGTGGCGCGTTATCCTTGGCATCATTTGGAGAATAATACCCGGCGTAAGATTAATATTAACTGAAAATCGAATTTGTTTTGTTCCCATCTGATTGAAACAAAAATTAAATTACTTTTTAAGACAAAAAAATCCAAACCAAATTTGGAGCATTTTAATAATTATATTTCTTTATCGGGATTAAAACATTTCCAGAAGTACAAACCGACAGAAAATGAGTCCCTTGAAAGATTAGGCTCCAAATTCGAAAGTGTCTACACCAGTGTTTCCCCACCTTTTTTGTGTCATGTCCCACTTTAACCTTTATAAAGTTTTCACGCCCCCACCCCTATGTAACATACCTAATATTTAACATTTCAAAATTGATTTGTTCACTGGATATAAGAAATAAAAATATCAAAATACGTGTTAACCTCTTGCGCTATCAGTTAATTAGCAGAAATGTGTGCCCATCCTATTTAAAGAAATTTTAAATAAGCATTAAGTAGTACAGTAATTTAGTAGACGTACATTGTACCTTATTTTCAGTATAAGAGAAAATTTCCAACAACGTACATTGTACGTCAAAATAGCGGAAGAGGTTAAAATTAATTCACTTTCATAGAATAAACGTATACTAAAAATGCATATTTATTTAAATAAATATAACACATTTTTACTCTGCCACCGCAAGTCAAAAGACATCGATATTTTTTTTCCACTTGACGACATCTTCTGAAAAGCAATGCTTATAAAATTAAAATAAATAAAAATGCTCACCAATTATATCTATACAATATATTTAGAAAAACAACGAGCTTTTTCAACAATTTTGACGGACACTTATTTCAGATTAACACCAACTAATTAATGTGAAACACTACAGCAGTTACGATGGGTCAATTAGGTGCGAACAATTGCGTTGTTTTGCAGGTTTTTAGACTGGCTTGTGTTTTAGACTAGCTTCTCCATTTTCTCGTAAATAATTAATCCAAATTCAACAAAACTTCATGAATTCATTATTTAAAGCAAAATGATGATTAATTTTTTTAAACAAATTTTTAGTTAATATTTAATTAATTAAAAATAGTTAGAATTTCGCGATTATTCAACCTTTTTAGTAATTTAATCTATAAGGAATATTTCTTTACCTTCTTAAAATTCACAATTTTACCTGCTTAATAAGATGAATTTCATTTCTATGCAATGTTTCCAATTTCTATTAATTCCTAGAAATGAAAGAAATAATTGCAAAACTGCGGAAGATAATAAAGTATGAAAATTTATAAATTCTTCCATGCTAAATAACAAAAAATTTGATCTACTCTTTGACCTAATTCCTTTACTTTTTATGTTTATTTAACTTTTTGTAATTGTTTTGAAATTTTTTTTTATTTTAGTACAATTTATTTCTACCATTTTAAGCAAACGTTTCATACCTGGTTTAATACAGAATAATAGTTAGTTTTCTTTAATGCTGAAGAACAAAAAAATATACGTAGAACTGCAGCCAAGACACATCAGCAACGTTCTAAGCGGTTTACAGTGTATGTTTGATGATTCAAATCAAAAATAACTGTTTTTTAACTGTTTGGTTTTATAATTCACGACTTAATTGTCCTAAATGCTCATTAAAAATTTGTTTATACTACAATATTTTTTTAACGAAATTTGAAGAAGATATTTAACAAATATTTATAAGTTTGGTGAAAATTAGTGTGGTTTTTGTAAGGTGTCTAGCTCAATTTTCATCTTCATTTTAATTAAAAACCTCTGCTGAAGGTAAAAGGATTTTATGCATTATAATATTTATACAAGCAATTTTTACATTAAAAAGATTAGATATTTAATATTTTTTTATCATAGGAAATATTAAAATTTGTATGGAGAATAATAAATCATATTTTTTCTTTATTTTAAACAAGCTAAATTATTTCATAAAAATTGAGCTATTATTAAACACTACAGAAAACATTCTTACATTTTTTTGTCGATTCTTAGGTAAAAATAATACATTTTATTTAGAAAGGTTAAGAAAAAAATGAAACCTCATTTTGAGTAAAACTCGTAGACGTTATGATAATTCAGAAATGGGTAAACTTACCATACTAATCTTTTCTGAACGATGCTTTAAACATTTCAGAACTCATTTCAAGCAAAATTAACTAAAATATATTCAAGTAAATTTGTTCTTCATAATAAATTAAGCATTTTTGGAATTTAATTTTTAACTTCAAACAGTAACTTTTATTCAACCAACAGATTGTTTCCATGCTAAATGAAAATATCTAAGACAATCTATCATCATATGTCAATAAGGAACATTTGCAAAAATTGCCACGTATTTCTCCTAGATTAAAAGTATTTCTCAAATGGATTTCGAAGCTATTTTTCATAAGATTTATCGTCTCATGGAGGTTAAAAAAGAGGAATGAAAGTTTCAACATCAAATTATCTTCGAGTTATTGATCGAACCCCTATATGCATTAGTTAATTATTATAGCAGTTCAAGCAAATGCAAATCCGTGCAATTGAAAAAACAAACAAACTATGAATTTCAAATTGAAAATTCACTACTCCAAATTAAAATTATCAAATGCTTACAAAAGATAGCATATATTTCATGAATGGAAATTTATTTTTAAGGACAAAAAATAGCAATGCATGTTTCTTTAATTTCACATGAAGGAATTATTAATTATTTTTATATGAATTGTATGTCCAGTTATAAACATCTTCATAAAATTGATATTAAGATGAAATCACAACACACCACACCGCCCACTATTTTTCTAGCGTCATACGGTGCCGGCATTGGGTTTAGTTTTAATTTTACTAACGTACCGTTTAAAGAAACACTAAGGCTTTTTTCAGGACGGACCTCGCACTTTTGAATCGCATTCAGATAATGAGGGTGACACCTGAGCTGACATCCCCCTCCAAATTTCTACGCCAAACCAGAGGGTGGATTTTTGACCCCGACGTATTTAGCGTGCAACAAACCAGGTTCTTTAGTGGAATCGGAGCTAACATCTGATACCCTCGTGGCCGAGTTGCTACTAGGACATCTTGTTCCAGTTACAATGATCAACATAGAACTTCAGCTTACCTTCAGAATTGGCAGAACAATAGGCGCTTGAAGAGACACAGTACTTCTTTGCTGGTGAGGGAAATGAGCCTGCTTGCTTCTGATGTCAAAACGCACTCTTTGAGACCTCCTGAAATTATTGCTCAGTCAGAAAAAAATCCCCTTTCACATTGAGCTTTTTACAAAGTTCTCCAAAAAAAGCAGAACTTCCAGATTTTGCAAGACAGATGGCGCTAGAGACTATTCATAGCATTTCTCTCACTGCTTTAAGAATTAACACCGACGGCAGCAGGAGAGACGATGGCGCAGCTGGCAGTTGAGTACATGTAGTGACTTCTGAAGGAACAGTGGATCTCCGGATTAGAAGTCCAAACTTCTGTTGACTTCTGTCCAGGTCGGAACTTTAGCAATCCACAAGGGCCAACAGCTACCCGACACCTGAATTATCCCCGCTTTTAATGACATATGGATTTTAACGGATAAACGAGCCTCTTTACAGCACCTATCGATCTGGAAGCAGGTGTGGAGAGCATTAACATTCCACACCTGCTTCCATTAACATTCTAAATACCATCCATCGACATTAACGAGCATTAACATTCTAAATACCATCCATCGACTTACTGCAAAGCACAACATTCACTTTCAGTGGATCCCTTCCCACATCGGACTTGAAGGCAACGAGAGAGCTGACGCCCTTGCTGTGGCGACTACCACTGATGGAGTTGACAATGTCTACACTCTCACGTATTCAGAGATCTCCTCAATTGCAAACGTAGAGACAAATAAGTTTTGGCGTGTTCCTCCGAATAACTCCTGGTACTTTAGAGATTGTCCTGGAGAGGTCCTCCAGGACAATCTTCAAACCAGGGGCGATAGAAAACGAAGCACAGCCCTCTCTCGATTCATCAGCGGACATATTAAAGGCCTCACTTTTCACCTGGGACAAAAGTATTTCTCCGACTGTCATTGGTGTAAGAGCGCTCCAGCTTCTCCCACTCACATTTTAAAGTGTTTAAATTTTACAAAGCATGACATACTCAGAGACTCAGTTTTATTTATGGACTCTTTGGAAACATTCGGTTTTATGGAGATGATCTAGGACTGCAGGGCCATCTGGGATTAGTAACAACAACAACAACACCTCGTTCCGGTGCTAATGGTGAATAGGTCAGAATAAGATAAAATTTTGTTTAATCTTCATAATTGTATCTCGATACAATATCCGGTATCTCTTCCAAAAATAACATTTGTGCCTTTTCTAGAAATTATATAATGGATATTATATTAACTTCTCATACATTTTTCCTACTCTTTAATTAAAATGCACCATATTATATTAGATGGGGTTCATGTGCATAGTGACCCAAACAGGTGTAAGTGTTTTTTTAAATAATAAGGTCATTTTAATTTGATGTTTAAAAATTCTTTGTTGATGTGTGTAAAAGGGATTTAAGCAAAAGAAATTTCTTAAATTATTCTATACTTAAGAATAAAAAGAAAACATTTTATAATGAAGCAAAGAGAAATTTCAAACGTTTTGGCTAACTTATAATTCTTTTTAATGTCAAAAATAAAATTTATAACTTGTCAATTAGAAAATTCCCGAAATAGTTGGTGCAATATCTTTTATCCTTACATTGTTATTTAAGGACAAATTGTACTTTAAAAAAACAATGAACGTTCACGGCATAATTTCTTATCTTTTTACTTAAGTAAATAGATATTATATTAATTTCTCATCTATTTTTACTACTCTTTTATCATAATGCACCATATTCCATTAGATGAAGTTTACGTGCACAGTGACCAAAACAGTTGTACGTTGTTTTTTTTAATAATAAAGTCATTTTAATTTGATGATTAAAAACTCTCAGTTGATGTGTGCAAAAGAGATTTAAGAAAAAGAAAACACTATCAATATCCTTTTCGAAACAGTTGGTCAACAAAGGTGGCAAGTATTTAATTCTCTATCCCTTTAAGTTTATTTGACCATCTTAGATCAGAATAAATTTCATAATTGGTATATAAAGTGCCTTCATGTCATTTAATGGTCGATGTTTTACTCAAATTCTGCAAAATCAATCAATACGCCTGTTACTCGTTCCTTCCAAAACTGGTATATATATTAATGACTAAATAATGCTTTGATCCTAACTAACTTCTGACCGACAGATTTAACCAAATCTGTGCTTAAATAAAGTGAGAAATAATTATGTCAAAGCGGTTTCTAGTCGCTACCACAACTCTAAATATTCCCAGAAGGAGCAAATACAAGTTTATCTTCAAAGGCGCATAACACCACAAATCTCCCCACGATATTAAACTACCGATTACTCAAGAAAGTTGTACTAATTCTAAGCAACACACATTTAATTTATTAATTAAAATTAGTGATTAATGGATTCGTTCCTTTATTAACTCATGTTCAGTAAATATTGAGGAAAAATTCATTTCTTGAGTAAGACGTAAAAAGGATTTTTGTAGAGTTTTAAAACCCAAAGCTTATAGTTTATACTTTCTCATATGTGCTCCTTTTCGTAAATCGTAACATATTGAGATAGGGAGTTTAAACTTAGGAAATAAGATTGCTCTCATGCAATAATACATTCCAATAAAGTATTGTTAAGGCGACGAAGGACCTTTAAAATGACTTTTTGCAATTTTCACCTTAGCAATTTGAAATTTTACAGGCATTAAGAGTAACACTATAGGAGGTGACGCACAAAATTTTAAAGCATGATATTAATTTATTTAAGAGTTTAGGGAGTTAATATAATATAATATTAGCGATAAATAACGTTAATTAAAAATGTTCCAGACACTCCGAATTTGCTCGAAAGCGCTCCAATTCTTATTATTACTTTCTCTAACCCATTTGAAACAAAAGTTGGGACGATTAATCTCGAAATTTGAGTTCGGAATATTAAAATTAACCAATGTAATAACTCAAAACTACTTAATTTTTTTTATAAAAAATCAGTAGTTTTAAAGTTATTATGTTTGTTAATTTTGATATTTCGTGCTCATACTTCAAGATTAATCCGAACTTTTGTTCTAAATGGGTTCGAGAAAGTAGTAATATGAATTGGAGCGCTTTCAAACAAATTCGGAGTGTCTGGAACATTTTTCATTAACGTTATTTATCGCTAATATCATATTATATTAACCTCCTAACTAATTTATAAATTAATATAATGCGTTAAAATTCTGTGCGTCACCGCCTATAGTGTTACTCTTAATGCCTGTAAAATTTCAAATTGTTAGGGTGAAAATTGCAAAAAGTCATTTTAAAGGTCCTTCGTCACCTTAAGAATTTCAAATACTGCTGATGTGCAAAATAAGTCTCCTGATAAGAGAATTCCTATACAGATTGGTTTACCGATACCAAATGAAACATCGCCGGGGCAAACCTAAATATCTTTGGTGATAAAAATGAGAGTTCTTGATTATTCTAGAATCAGCATGATATATTTCATTTCTCTTATTTGTTCTAGAATATTCGAAGCTTTCCTGCAGAGGTTATTAAATATTCAAGAAACAATTCAAACCATGTCTGAAAATTACATTTTGTGATGAATTATGCTTAAAAGTTTATATTCATCGAAAGTGGGGAATTTCAAATTTGTGAATTTCCATGGAGAAATTAGATATTAGAAATTAGATAAATTCAATAAATTCACATTTCAAAATTTATATAGTAAATGTAAATCCAAGGTAATTTAATGAAGTGTGAAAAATATTTGTTGAATAAGAATGTGGGGAAAATTTCTGGGATACAATATTTTAAGTCTATATTTAAGCATGACGCTATGCGAATTCTTTATTCTCTAAATACCGTTCTCTTTTTTATGAATATAGTAAATACTTTTGTTGAAATTCATAAAAATACTTTTTCCAATTTTAAAAAACATCTAATT
>JAOUZG010040728.1:0-13830 GCA_026289955.1 Argiope argentata
TACAATATATCGTACAAAACATGCGTACAATATATCGTACAAAACATATGTACAATATATCGTACAAAACATATGTACAATATATCGTACAAAACATATGTACAATATATCGTACAAAACATATGTACAATATATCGTATAAAGCATATGTACAATACTATCGTACATATATTATATAATAATATCTGTACAATATATCGTATCGTATCACAATAATATCGTATGAAACCATGGGTGAGGTTGAAATATAAAATACCGATCCAAAACAAATAAAACATTAAAAATGCAATGCAAGACTAAATTGTAAAACTGACAGGAGCGTAGAAGAGGGGGGGGGGCAGGTATAAGTGGGAACTGCTACAAAGATTTTTTTTAAAAAAATTGTCTCTTGGTATCATTAGTGTCTGTAAATGTAAGCAGTAGCTAAAATATAGCATGTGCCTTTTCATGATCCTTTTTTCTTTAAATAATGGTTTATATACACTGTTTAGTTTTCAAGGATTTAGGCCTATCCATATACCCCCTCCCTTTCCGATTATATAATGTTGGCTTATTCAAAGAGGAAACTAATAATATGTACAACATAGAAATGCAAAATAACTCAATCACTACATACAAACATTGTAGGCTATTGTATATTAAAGAATTTCCGAAAAAAAAGTTTAGAATTCATATTCCGATACTGAAACTTCGGTCAATTAATACAGGAATCATCTGAGGGAAAACTGACTTTTTGGGGTATTTAGGACAATTTTGATTCAGATTTTTTTTAATGCTTTGTAATTTAAAAATTTCCCTGCCACCAAGAAACGAATTACGTAAAAAAAATTTCACTGCTATTACGGTTTAATTCAGCAGGGCATTTATTATGAAAACATCTTCAATCTTTTTGTATGAATATTTGGAATGGAAAAGTTTAGAAAATCTGGAAAAATGGAATAGAAAAAAAAAAGAATTTAAAAATTTATTACGTATGGCATTCTACATTAAGTAACTAGCAGATAAAATACAATTATAACTTTTTAGTGATTATTTGGATCAATTCTATACTAAAGGTAAAGGTCCAAACAAATTTTATCACAAGTTTTTCGAATCGATTAGTAAGTGAAATAAATGTTTTATTTATAACAGAAAAAATCAAATTTGATAATTTTTTAAATAAAATTTTGCGAATTTAGTTAATTTCTCTTTTGTAGAATTACATATAGCATTTTTCTGCTGTATGTACACCGAATGCAATGTCAGGAATTCACATTACACTTATCCTCGATTCATCCATTCAACGTGACTGTTTAATGACATAATAAAACTTGAACAACCACAAAAAATGTCATAACAAACAATTTCCGTTAAGCTTAAAAGCCCATTTTACTTATGTTTCGATTGCTATCTTAGAAAATAAAACGCAAAATTATCTTGAAACAAAGAAAAAAAACATTTCAAGACTATAAAATTATGATTAAAAAATTCTTCATAACTCGCCCGCAATAAATACATGGTAAATATTTGGTCAGATATGACAGTTGTCAAATCAAGACAACTGGACTGGATTTTTACCGATTTTTCTAGATCAACAATTCAAAGAGTAGAAAACCGCATTAAAATGTTTACAGTAAGTGTTGTCTAAAAATGTGCAATAGGATTTCAATAGTGCCGGAAGTTTTCAAATGCTTTAAAGTAAATTTTTTTTCAAACAATTGATTTCTGTTAGAAATTGGCGAACGTACACTATTCTACAGTTTTCTTTACAGCAAGAATTTTTAATTTTGGAACTACTAATGATTTTCTTCACGTAGCGCCGAATTAAATCCTCTAGGGGAACCCTAAATATCCTAAGCCTTGAATAACCTTTTTCTTCATTTCAATTATGAAAAGCAGATATTTTTAACGCATTTTATTCTCGATATAAGAAAGTTTATGTGGCAAAATTTTGAAAAACTGAAATAGCAAAACATTTAATTATGGATAGCTTTTAAGGAAGTTGATTTCAGTAAGTCAGTATAAAAAAACAAATTAGAATCTAAAGATAATTTTGTACAGAACAATCATTTTCACCCATCTAAATACTATTTCTCTATAGATATTCACCTAATACAAGAAACCAAACCTTATACAATACGAACTCAAATTAAAAATATCACCTTTCTTGGTCTATCTTAACGTAATTTTCAATGACTAATCTTTTTCAAAAGATAATAGACCAATACTTATGTAATTTTTAATGAGTCACAAAATACAGCACAATATGCAATCCTGAGATAAAACTATCCGGTTGGAACAATTTGTAAAGCATTCTCTTATCTATTACAGATGTTACAATGTTGCGCCACACGATATAACAATACTGTGACAATATTGCAATACTAGATATACCATGTTGACGATGGCAAGCAATGTTGAAACGAGACATCGCGAAAGTTGCATATTCTTCAATATTGCTTACTTTTCTAATGTTGCAATTATCAATAAAACTTAATTCGTTGTTGCCGCTTCAATCGCATGTGATTCACGTCTACTTTCTAATTAAATGTGTGTCACAGATGGCAAAATTAAAGGATAATTTTAAGGCAACAAAAAAGCATTTATTTAGATGAGCCGAACATGTTAAAATTAAGATTAAAAAAAAAAACAAGTTCGTCTAATGAAAAATGTGAAATTATATGCCATCATTTAATTTATGAATAACTCAAAGTTAGTGATTGATATTTTTATAGTAATGTCTTAAAATATTTTATATCTTTTCACAATAAATAAACATTCAGTTCTATTTAATATAAGTATACTCTATAAGGAGCCTACTAGGGCAAAAAATGCAATCTCTCACAAAACCGTTAACGTTTAGTTAATAGATGATTCAATGCAAGTAAATTTACTTCTTGATGGTAATTTAGTTCAGAACAAGGAATTCATTTAACACTTAAAACTTAGATGAAACATTTTTATATTATATATATAATTTGGCATTTTTAAATGGATTTTGAGGTGTTGAAAAATGCTCTGAAGTAGCTTGATATTGAAAATCAAACCAACCTCACTACGAAGCAAAACTAAGCATTAATAACATAATTTTAGAAAAATGCAAACATATTTCTTCTGGTTCGTTGCATGGAAATCATTTCTTAAAATGTACAATTCTAATTACTGAATAACTGACAATACTCAACTATTGTCAATGAATCGATTTAAATAGTTTTAAAAATCTAAAATTTTAACTTGATGACTGAGGCCGGACAGGGATCATCATTTTTTTTTTAAATTTCACACCACAAATAAAAAAAAATTAAAAAAATTATGCATTCATCTTAGAAGTATTTTCCCTTCAAGAACCAAACCTCCATTTTCAATAAAAAGTTGAATATTTCAATCTTTGATAATAAATTCCGTAAATGGGATTTTCTTATCATTAAAAATAATTTATAAATAGAATACTGAAATACGAATTTAAAAAAATTATGTATTGTGCTATCAAAATTAACATTTTCACTAGGACTCCCAATCACCAATTCAAGGCGGTGCATTCTTTTGAAGTTTTATCTAATTTTGATAATTAAAAATTTCTCCAAGGTAGCAACAAGATGTAAATTAAAACAAATTTTTTTTATTAGGTGAATAATTATGGATCGAACTACTTTTCTTCTGGCAAAAGTTTAATATACCATTAGTGAATGATGCATGTATTTTGGAGAATCAAACAATGCTTTACAATTATGTAAACAAACCGAGTACAGAAGTCCAAGTTCTAGAATATATACTGTACGTGTTTTCGTCAAGAGGAGAAAGAAAAAAAAAAACAACGTTTACAGTGTATTTTCAGCGGTACTTTCCCAGAGGTTTATCAAATTTTGCGGCCAAAATCAACTTTCAGTTAAACTAAACAAAAGCACACTTTTGCTGAACAGTGCTCACGATAGTTTTATCAATTTTGCTTTTTATCAGTAGCTACGTAGAGGAACAAATTTCATGGTCATAAACGGATTGATAACAGAGGAAAATGAATTGGCTGGATTTTGTTGTGATTAGAGAAGTGTAAATGTTTTAACATGTTTAGACAAATAGGCAAAATTGATCATAACATTATGACGTTAATATTTAATTCATTTCTTTAAATATTGATACTTAACTGAGAAACTAGACAGATGGCTTTGCAAACATGGTTCGTATCACTTTCATCACTGTTTAAATTACACTTTCTAAAATTAAAGATATTAGTAGAATTTAAAATACTTATTGAAATAAAATGAAACAATAAGAACCCCATATAATATCAAATAATAAATAATAATACAAGTTGTTAAAATAATTATCTTCTCCAACTACCTGAACTTTACAGCATTGCATTTATATTTAAAAATTGAGACTATCCTTTTTAAATCACAGTTCTTAAGAATAGAACTTCGAAATTAAAAAGTTACTTTCAACTAATATTCGCTATGTTTTATACATTTTAAAATTACCCTAATTAATTTCAAAACTCACGGGTGTGGATACTTTTCTGGTACTTTTCCGGCAGTATGGCGGCAGCGAAAATTTGCCAAATAATGCAAAATTTCGCCAAATTTCCAACAGTGATTTTAAAGCGAAAAATCGCCAAATGTGGAATTCCAAATTTCTTAGGAGATTTTTCGCTGCCCCCCGGCTAAACAAAAAGTATCACTTTTCCTTTAATTAAATAAATAACCAACCTATTACCTTATGAGCTACTTTATTTGGTACTTTAATTTTTTTTTAAATTTAAATAAATAAAGAGGACAAAAATTGATTCGATAAACAGCCTTATATTTTTCAAAATCAGTGTAATGTAAAAAAATAAATAAATGAATGAATAATTGATTAACTTTGTGAAAATTAAAATGACATGAAAACCTTAATTTTACACCTCACAATTTATTTTCCAATTCCAACTATTAGTTTACTCTCCTTATATATATCTTGTTCAATACTTTTTATTCATCTACTCAAGTTCAGATACATTTTATTAAAATTGTAGTGGATGACACTTGCTGTTGACAGTTTCTTTTGAATATTACTCCATTAATTAAATTTTTAATACTTCAAATAGAATTTTAGCATTTTGCAATGAAAGTTGAAATCAAAAGGCAGAGCTCAATCGGTAAAAAGCGAAGATTTAAACATTTTTAACGTGAAGGCAAAGAATGCGAGTTCAATTTTAGAGAAAATAATTCATTGATAAATTAGTTATATTAATTGTAATTTTTTAATAAAAAGTAACTAAAACATAAAAAAATATGCTGACCTGAGCAGGAATTGGTTTAAACATTCATATGGATCCTCCGGTATAATTTTAAAAAATGATTATGAAAAAAAATGATGACGTTTTGCACTTTTGAAGGATGACACGTTTTGCACTTTTATAGGTATACAACTCGTAGAAAGTGCCTTTATAGTATATGGTAATTAAAGGAAAACTTATCTTTTCAATTTTTAAGTTTAAATTTCTGAACTAAACTTCCAAATAAAAAAATAACTCAATAAAAGTCTAATTTTCAAAAATATGGCGCATATGGCAGTAGTCTTCTTATGAACCAATGAGTAATGTTGATTAATAAAAGAATTCATAAGGATCCACCCAATATAATTAAAAAAAGTACAAAAAAAGCCTTACGTTTTCATAATGGATACAATTCATGGAATAAAAAAAACAATTTAAAATAATCTTGATCAATCACTCCATGATAAACTAGAATTTTGAAACTAGGGAACGAGTTTCCTTTGGGCCAAGTAAAAAGACACCGGGCATTTTGATGAAGGTCAAGAAAGGTCAGCCGACTAACTACTTCTGAAAGATTTGGGTTAACCTGCATTTTGAACAAGTTCACCCATCCATCCATCAGCACATGTAATTAACACTTCGAACCTAGAGACACTTTTGAAACATCTTCGAAGCTTTATGATTCTTTCCGTTGAATGCCGGAGGATGTAATTACCTAATGAACTTTGTCCCGCCGTAACAGTTCTGAGCAAACAAATGAAATCCAACAGAATCGGGAAAGTGAATTTGTTGTAGTTAATTTGCTGATTGGAATTGTTTTTTTTTGTTACTATTTAACTACCATTCTTGATGGTGAGATGTCTGTGGCAAGTTATAAAGATTAAAAGCCGAAAGCTAAACCTTTCAGCAACAAAAGCGTTAATACAGACTAAACTTTGCATCTCCCCTAAGAGGAAGAGACCAATTGAAATGACAGAAGACGGAAACAGTTTATCTTAATGAAGGGTTTGCGGAAACTTTGTAAATTATTGTGCAAACGCGCAGATGGCTGTATTATAACTGTAAATGGATTACTTCAAAAACTGAATCACGATTTTTACCGAGAGCGTGACAAAAACTTTGAAATTCAAAAATAGAACAATTTTTGTTCATGTTCTGAATGCCCGGATATCAGTACACCACGTGGATATGAACGGAAGTTAGAATAATTGGAAAGCTAATCTTAGACTGAAGTAATCGGAACTCTTTATGTTAGAAAACTGGTACATGTGTTTTGAAGCATGAGAAAGATTGGTTGAAAATCTAAGTTTAACTCTTGTCAATGGCAGTCACACTCAAATTCTCAAAGAAAACGTTAGAAAAATTAATATACGCATAACGTCTAAATTTTATAAAGCATTTAAACGGCAATTAATTTGTATAGCCAAAAAGATTTTGATTTAAAAAATAATTTGTGATGAATTTGATATAACTTAGATATGTAAAACTTTCATTTAGAACCATAGTGGAGGCAATGGAATTTTTTTTTCTTAATAAATCTAGCAAATCTATTAAAACAGTTTTCGAACCAAGAGATTCGAATGTTATTTAACCCATTCGCTGCCAAGCCTAAATTGTATTAAATTATTCCCATTGCCAATTCTGTAACTAAGTTTTATTATTTAAAATAAATACTCAAATTTGGTCAAATAATCATTTACATGTATAAAAATCAAATACGAGTATACTCGTGGTTGAAAATGGGAATAACTTCATTCAATTTAGGCTTGGCAGCGAATGGGTTAAATAAAGTAGAATTTTTGTAAAAACTATAGTTTTTTTTCTTCAAGTTTTTACACTTGTATATTTATGTTTGCGGCCATAAAAAGTTTGCAAGTTCGACAAGTTGTACGTTATAATATATCGAAAGTGTCACGAGTATATTCGTGCTGGTAATGGATAATACCTTCCCACCACGAGTATAATCGTGGTTGACAGCGAATGAGTTAAACCATGTTTTTCGCATCCTGTTCTTTACTCAGATTTACAGTACCGAATATTTGGAATTATTTAGTTTACAAGACAAATTTTACAGTAGAGCAGTTGAAAGATATTCTATGCATACAGGATTGAAATTATAATCCGAACAATGGCATTAATGGCTAATACCTGAATTAAAAGATACTTTTTATTGAAAAAATATCTCTGCTAGAGGATTAAGAACTAACTATCACAAATAACTGGATTGGTTTTCGCTTTAATTCAGTGAATTTTGCAGGACCATATCTCAAAGAAATTTTCAGTCAGTAATAAGTTTTTACAGTAGAATCATTGAATCGATTCTATGCATACACGACTGAAATTGTTATAATGCGAAAATGGGGGGAAATGGCGGATACTTGAGTTAAAAAATACTTTTTAATTAAAAATAACACTGAAAAAGAAAAATAACCTGATCTCAATAATTATGCAGGATTTTTATTGGACCATATTTCAAAAAAATTTTCAGTCAGGAATAATTTGTACAGTAGAATTGAATGCAGATTCTATGCAAACACGATAGAAGTTGTAATTACAACATGAAAAAATGTGATTAAATGGCTAATATATGTGTTAAAAATTACTTAATGAAGACTAGTTCAACTAGAGGATTAAGAAATAACTTGACCACAAATAACTGGATTCGTTTTCATTTTAATCCAATCCATTGATTTTTGAAGAACCATATAATGCAAAGAAGTTTTCAATAATTATTTTATATAGAATAATTGAATACAGATTCTATGCAAAAACGATTGAAATCGTTATAACAATGCAAAAAATGTCATTAATGACCAATATATGAATTAAAAACTTTTTAATGAAAATCAATCTGATAAGAGATTAAGAAATAACTGGATCACAGACAATTGGATTTGTTTTCACTTTAATCCAATCCAGTGATTTTTGTAGAACCATATTTCAAAGAAATTTTCGGTCAGCAATAATTTTCTTTCGGACCTTTTCCGAATAGCGAAACCGAGTCTAGACAGTTCCTCTCATCGATTGTTTAGAAGCGGCGATTCGTCTCGTCTCGCTTGGCAGCCCTGCTAACCACAGCAAAATGACATGTAACCCGACATATGTTTGGAAAGCAGTCCTGTCAGCTGCTAACACGGTACACAAAAGCGAATGCACATATAAGCCGATCTCCAAAGATAAATCAATAAAAAAATGTTTTTGTAATAACTCTGCTGTCAGATAAAAAGGTACATGAAAATTGTTTTGAAAAATCATTGTTCTCCCAAAATAAAGAACTTTGTAGAAAATACATAAAAGTGATAACTATGAAAGCTAGGTAAAAGAAACATCAACGCAAGTTAAATGTTAATAATTGAAGACAGAAATAACAAATACCAGCTGTTAAATAATTGCTTAAATATTGGTATTTGGCGAGAACAGCAAAGTAATCACAATCTAATTTCGTAACGATTTTTAAGAGCTGGGTTTTAAGAATTTCTTGTTATGTCAGCCTTTTACGACCGTTTTAAAATATGTTACAGAATCATTCAGTTGCAGATTTCCAACAAAGCAAAGTCATTTTCCCAAGAAAATGCAAAATCGATGGAGAGCTGAAAGATCAAGATATAGAAAATTTGAGCAATTTTTCCCCATAAAATCTGACTTGCATCTTTTACCAAGTGATTTATCGAATGCAGAATTTTGTATTCGATTCTCGAATAAAAGGATTTAATTTTTATTAATTTGAATCACTTTAAATACTAAAAATGTAAGCAAAGGTTTCAACAAATTGCTAGCAATATTTTTTTTGTCTATTGGGACATCAATAAAAGAATTTTAGTTCAGTTCTAAATCAGTGAAGATATAAGTGATGTCAAAATGCAAATGATTCTGCCAAATATTGAAAAAAAAAAAATTGCGCCTTTTTCATGTTTTTACAACCAAGTAACCACGGGGGGAAATTATAATGATCATTATATTATTCACCCTAGAATTGGTATTGACATTAGGAAAATTTAAATTACAAAATACAATAAACTGAACCCTATAGATGAATCCTTTTTTCAATTCTTACTATTAGCTCACACTCTCTCTCTATATATATATCTTGTTCAAACTTCCAGTCGTTAATAAAATACTTTATCCAATCAAGTTCAAGTAAATTTTTTAAAACTTACATTGAATAATATTTGATGTTAAAACAGTTTTTTTGAATATTAATTCATTAATTATTATTAATTAATTTAAAAAATAACTTTCTCGCCTTTATAATAGTTAATTATAGCAGTTGTAATCGTTAGGTCGGGATAGCCTGGTTGGTAGGGAGTCGGATTCGCTCCCTTGTGCTGCGAGTTCGAACCTGGTCGATAACTTCTCCATGTGGGGAGTTATACCACTAAGGGTACTAAGTCAAAGAATCATTATTTGAATGGTATGCTCAGAGGTCCATGCCCTCAGGAGTTACTACACCCCTCCTTCCATTGTAAAGCGGAACAATAGAACAAAACTTGCAATTATTTAATAAGAAGTAACTAAAATAAAAAATTTCCTAATATACAAAGTAGGAACCGATTTAAAAAATTGTTTTTATATTTCTCGTTTTGCTGTAAAAATAACATACATTACAAAACTGACTCTTAATATATATATATATATATTCTAAAAAAATAAATAGTAAAAAATGAATCGATAGACATTCAAAAAGATGATCTAAATAATCAAAAATATAATTTTAACAACCCTTCATTAATTCTACAAAAGCAACCTTGATTACTTTCTAAAAAAAACTTTGACAGAACATAAAGGCTGCTAAAGCATAAGGCCTTTCATTAAGAAGGTTATGATTAACATTACAAAATATATCCCAACTCCAATTACGAAATACCGCACTCATTGATCATATATTCGAAGGTTCGGATAATGCAGCAACGATATTGAAAGAAAAATCTTCCACTCAAACGAAGTAGATTTCTGATAAAAGGAACATTTCAAGGCGTTCGAAACGACGTAACGATGCAGCAACTGTGCAATGGAATTGCGAAGCAGACGTGAATGCCTTCAACGTGGCCTTCACCTGTGGTTGTGGTAAAGTTCGCTTCTGTTCTAGGTTCGCATAAGATTCTAGTCTAATTCCATCATTTCAAACGTTTTTTTTTTTTTCTTCATACAATCGGCCGATGAAAGAAGGTATTCTGAGGTCGTTTGCTACAACAGGTGGGGAGGTTCTTTCCCTTCTTGGGGTCCTTGTGCCTCTGGCGAAACCTTGGCAGGATTTTCCGAGTGAAGTAGGTTTTAAATTAGAGGATGGATGAAGAATTTAAGATTCAGGAGGAAAAGAAAGAAAGAAAACTTGGCAAGATTAAAAGGCTATTGAAAAGTTAAGATCTAGAGATCAGCGGAAATGTTGGTGAGGATTTGTTTCCGGGTTTGGCTCTTCTGCAAAAATATTTTTAAAATTGTATCATGACAAGATTCAAATCTCTTCAGTATACTGCTGCAATGCCACCTATGCGATTACAATTTGACTGACAATAATAAAAGTTGGATCAGCAAAGAAAGTTAAGCGATGTGTTATTACCCTAATTAAATAACACTGAATAAGCTCAGCATATTTGAAACTGGCAAACATTTCAGCAACACAATTTTAAATACTATCTATCAGCCGTTTAGAAACAAAACACCAGGCATTGATTGATTAGTCTAGTAGGATTCTATGAGTTATTTGCGATAAATGATCAATCTTATTTTTAATCCATGGAGTTTGAGTTAGTGCTTTATGACACAACAACAATCTTTGGCCAAGCTGCGATATACTTATAGAATTAAAAGATCTATAATATTTATAATCGAAACATGGAATGTTTGCAAAATCCAAATGTCTAAAAATGTGAGTCATGGAAAAGTGCAACAATTATGTAAGGAATGGAACATCTCAAATTGAATCAATGGAAGATCCAAATAATGATTGAACAATAATAGTCTATTGCAATCAATATGATTAATGTATCGAAATTTAATTTTTTAGCTGAATGCATGCAATTACACACACACACACACACACACTTTCAACTTCGAAAAACAAGCCAAACTTGTCACAAATATTCAAAATTTTGCTATTTGTCCTTTAAAAGATGATGCAATTCGAGAATAAAAATTTATTCCCAATATCAATTTTTTTTACTGTATTTAGAGGGAATTTTTTGGTTAAACGTTCGATTAGGCATTCAATAATTAATTTTTCATTTAGAAATATTTATTATCATCAATACCGTAATAAATAATACTTTGGTGTCAATGGCTTTAAAAACACCGCCAAAAGAATTGCAAAATGGTTGTATAATTGAACATCTAGCTTTGAATTTAAAAACTTTTCCATTTGAACACATGCACCGTGACAATGTGGCAGAAGAGATAACCATCTGGAAACTTTTGCAATTATTCTGTGTTGTCACAGACGACAGCAGTTTTCGATATAGAAGCAGCTGATTGCACTCTTTGTGTAGATTGAAAACGCAATTATAATAATGAAGCAAAAGTTATTCATATAAGACATGAAATTTTTATGTTCGTTATAAGCAAGTTCTAAATAATTTATAATAAATTTAGTAACATTACTTCTATTCTATAGCATAGTTAACGAAAAATTGATGGAATCGTTTAAGATGCAAGAATATTTAAAAGAATACTTAAATATAGGCAACGATGTAAAACAGCAAAAATTTACTTACACCACAAAAATATCTTTACCATTGGAATTAATCGAATACTTTTTAACAACAAAAAAAAAGAATCAATTTTTAATATTGATAATTCACATTTTTTGGAATGGGAAAAGGAAGAAAAAATTGCATTAAATTATTATAGCAATTACATTTTTTTTCTGCAAATATGAACAACAAATTTTAAACATAAATATAAGTTAAAAAACATTAACTGTATTTGGATGTAATGCTATACATATGCAATTTTCTTACATGCGGAAATGAAAAAAAATCAAGATTTTTAATTAACTTCCAAATTGCATTTTTAATCAAGATTATCGCGAACAATTATTCTTAATCATAGTTTTATATTTAAAAAAGTCCTTTTTTAAACTAAAAGACATTCAAATTTGTATTAACTAAAATAAAATGTATTCCATTTTTTTAAAATAAATCTCCTATAGAATAACCTCTACACAACTGATATTTCCTGAAAGCAAAATAATTACGTGAAGGGGAAAATGGTAAACCACTTTCATTTATTGAAATTCGAATGCAGGTACAAATAAAAATTTCTAGTGTTTTAACTCCATAATGTCTTTTACCGTACTTTTGGCTACTCAACTTACAAATTTATATTAGTATATACAAAAAAATATTAGAGATTCTGATGGCATAATTTAAAAAAAAACATCCAAAAGATTATTTCGATTTCAAACTGAAACGGAAAACGATAAATCTTCTAAATACATATAGTTTTGCCACATTCTCTTTGCCCTTTAGTATTGTTTTCAATCATAAAGCAACAATTAAATTTGTCTGCCTCGAGATATAAACAATAAAAATTAAATTAGTCTTAATTCGATTAAGATAAGTCGATTACAAACGCGAATTTAACTAGCACTTTGGCGACATCTTCTATTAAACACGCGCCAAGATGCAAATCTTGTCGCCAATGAAATATATTACATTTCTTACGAAACTCATTGCAAAACGAGGACGCATTCTTTACCTAGTCGATGTAAAAAGTAGCCAAAAATGTTTTCTTACAAAATCGTCCTCCGATGCGCGGAATTCCCTGAAAAACAAGCCTCCACCCGCGAATGCGCTTTTTTTGGAGCTCCGCGAATCAGACGGGAAAAGAACACCAATAATTTTTCACGCTTCGCACGCAGTTAGAGAAAAAGAAAATCCTAAGCCTTGCCGAGAGAGGAATTTGAATGATAATGGAGATTTTTTTTGGTGAATTTTGGCGATTTTACAAAGCGATGAAACTAAAAATTTTCTCACTTAGAAAAGGACAATTTCTAAATACAATAATTAAAATAAAACAACAAAATATGTTTATGCTAATAAATATTTTCAGCTGATATATTGGTGAATTAATTTGTTTGGATCGGACTAATCAAATTCGTAAACTAAAATTTATACAGAGCCAATATAAAATAAAGAAAATATGCTATTTTAATTAAATTAAACTGAAATATTAAAACAATTATTTAATGATAGTTGCATTTTGCAATAAAGAAATATATGACTCGATTAGAAAGAAGCAAGATATTCTAAATTTTAATGAACAAAACAGCAAGTTAATCGTTTCCTGGTTTAGAAATATATAAAATACTAAACATAGTATTAATTTCTGCAGATGCAATTGAAATACAGTAAGAGCTGCTCTCAAAATTTTAGAACTTTTAAATTGTATAAAATCAATTCCACGCGACTAGATATATTAGCAAAATGTATTTGAAAAGTATTATAATAATTAATTCATGAACAAATTCAAATTCAAATATGAAAAACAAATATTTTGCATAATATCATTTTTTAGAACGCTGATTACTACAAGTTTAAATACTATCTCTCATTAAAGAAAAAAAAAAAGGAAACGTTAAGATATGTAAATTTTTTTTATATTTT
>JAOUZG010040735.1:3687-14118 GCA_026289955.1 Argiope argentata
AAATTCTCTGCATCGAATTATTAAATTCTCAACTCTGTATTCAAAAAAAGAAAACACATTTTCGTTGGAAATTTATTACTATTTATTTCTAGAAAATTTCCAAATTTTATTTTCCAATTGCAATCGTTTACATATACTATTATTTTCTATTATTTTCGAACTTGGATAAGAAAAGAAAAAAAAGAAAGAAACAGAAAAATAATAGATAAATAATGGGTCCCTTGCTTCTTTTAAGCAGAATTAAATTCAAAACAGAGCCCAGTTTTATAAATAACGCATTATTACTGAAAAGAATAAAAGAAAAAAATAGTTCATTTCCTTTTAAAGTGTTGCCATTGTTTTGTGTCCTCTGTATAATGATATATCTTTCCAATGCAAGCTAATGGTGTTGGAATTGCTTTTTAATGGACAAATCTGTAGAGCACGCAAGAATTTGTCTATCATTTTTGGCAACAATAAATATCGTTTGAGAATAAAAATGGAAGCGGTTTTGATTAGGCTTGACGGCGACGATCTTCTCTGACTCCTATTTTTCATCATTTTGCTAGTTAGGAAATTTATTGCCGCGTAGCATTCTCACAAATGAACATTGATTTTCTATTTAAAATGGAAATGAAAAGAGGGAAATTGTAACGTTTCAATTACTATCTTTTGTTCGGGAGACTAATTTTGGAAGGCTATTATTCCGAACCAAGATCACGCAAATATCCGTTGTTCGGTGAAATTGTCTGTGGTTTTACGTTTATTCACGGGATGTATATTTAGTCGTTTAAAGAAATTTATTTTCATGCTGAATTAACCCACCATTTTAAGAATAAAACGAGCTTTTTTAGATGGAAACCTGTACGGCTTTGAATTATTTGCATTTAAATAGAAAATGTTCTGTCTTAATGTTATTTTGGTAACCTTTAGTTAGATTTGAAAATTTTTTATGCATACTGTATTAACATAGTAACATAAAAAAACTATACAGTAATATTTAATAAAATTAATTCAAAATGTATTTTTATTTCAACCTTAAAATAGGGATTATTAATCTTGGTAATTTTGGAATATACTTATGAAGCGGTATATATAATTATGATAGAGAAATAACTCATTTTTTAGATGATTGGATATATACTGTAGTTATTTATTCATGATAATGCTTTTTTTGTTATTATACAGATCAATATGCGAATATATATTTCGAACTAGCTTTTACCCGCGACTTCATACGCGTTCGAAATTTTGATGTGTATATATTGAGAACAACTTTATATCAGAACACAATTAATATAAATAGTAAAAAATGAAACATTATCAATTAATAATGAACAAAATGATACCCACGCCCGTTTGGGAAAATGTTTTTAATCAGTATAATCAGCTGCATAAAAGCGATTCTTTTCTTTCTTTTTTAAACTTCCGGTTTTCTATAAGTGAAAACCAACTGACTTCGTGTATTTCTTTCTAAACAAATCAAAATTTATTACCTCCTGCTATTTTACTCATTTCGTGAGGGGGGAAGGAAATGAAGATTTTTGGCCGGAAAGTAAGAAAAGTGTCGTTTTAATTGTTTTCCTCGCAGTTTTTTTCATTTTCTCTCTCCATAAGAACCATCCTCGTGCCTTAACGAACATATTTTTAAAAAAATTAGCCGAATCGGTCGAGTCGTTCTTTAGTTTTGCGCTTAGCAACGCATTTCGGGAAATATTTTTATTGATATAGATGATCCCTGATAAACAGGTTAAAAATAAAACGAAATTAGGTAATAATAAAATGATGCAAAATTTATGTTTATTTTTCAATAGAGATTAATAACTTATAACATGAAAAATAATAATGAAGACAAATGAATATTTTTATTCACGATGATAATATTTTTTAAAAAAGGGAACGTTCATAAATTTAGTATCATTTGCTTATTTCATTCTGAAATCATCTAAATTATTTCTTTTTGGAAACCTTAAATTTTGTCATACCATGAATATATGACACGAGCTAGAGAGTATCATATGAACAATATTTCATACGATATGGCAATTTTTACCATGAATCATTTTAATATGGAACTCATAATTTTGAATGAAGATAGATAACAAAAGCTAAGCCTAAAATTCTTTTCTTCCACAGGGTGATTTAAATATTATCTCATAAAGAATTTAACATCTTGATAATTAAGATTGAGGAATTTTTTGTATAGGCGGAATTTTGCCACCAAGCTTTCACTTATTTTCTGTTGTACTGGGATTCTGAAATGTCCTTCAGTTTCATGTTTTGAATGACAAATTACTTTAATATTTTTTTAGCTTAGTTGTCACTTAATTGACGAATTCAATTAAAGTCATTTGCATAAGTGGTAACATATATGATTAGTGCATTTAAGATTCCGCTGTATTTATAATAATGAGTTACAATTAAATATTAAATTTAAAAATTCAATAAACATGTAATATTTTATGTTTTTTTTATTACGTAAACAAAAATAATTTCAAAAACTGTTCGTATTAAATTTACTTTTTTCTTAAAACCCATACCACCATCTTCTTTGGTAGCGTTGGTCATTACTGGCTTTCATCATTTGTAAAACTGGTTTGAAATCCATGGACTTCCTAACATTAAATACAGATTTTGATTGATAATCTTAACGTTTCCGGAATCTTATGTGTATATGTGTGGAAAGAAATAATTTGGTTGATCAAAAGTACCAAAATTGGTTGTTTTCTTGACATTCCTTTACCTACTTGTGATTATTGCAAATGTTTGAAATCCTTTGTCTGGCTGTTAGGACGTTGGATGTACATCCCTTAGGTTGTGAATACTAACTCCACCGACTGAAGACTCAATGTATATAGTGTCTGGTGCAAATATAAATCTTTCACAACCACAAAGTTCTTCAAGTCTAGACAATACCACTGGCTGTAGTGTACCAGAGGTGATCGACCCTGATTCTCTTAAGATGGATCAAATCCCATGTTGGTCATAGAGGTAATGAAGAAGCTGATATCCTAACGAAATCAGCCATTACCGATGTTGTATTGATGGAAGTCCCGAAACCCCGGTGTCATCTTAAACATCAACTTCAAAACATTTTTATAAGAAATTGGCAAATTCTTTGAGATAGTAGAAACATTGGTCGTTCTGTATATAAAATTATAAAAACAGTAAAACTGCAACCACTCTCTTGGACTCATGAAGAAATTTTATTAGTTACTGGACATGGTCCACTCACTTCTTTTCTTCACCAGTTCCATTTGTAAGAAAACGACTATTGCTCTTGTGGGGAAGTCGGCAATCCCATCCAGTTTGCGACATCCTGTCCTTTTACGGTTTCATGGTATAACCGAAAACCCTCATCTTCACTAGATAGTCTTTGTTGTAAAAGAGTTCTTAATAATTCATCTTCCAAAAGAAAAATCATAAACATGATTGGATTTCTAATTGATCATTGAAAACTGTTACAGATCGATTAAGCTCGTCATTTTTAGAGTATCAATTAATAACACGCATTTTTATAATAAATCTTTTTAACCCTTCAAGTTACTATTTTTTTAAATTCCCTCATATTTTCATCCATACTGTACATTATGATATTCATTCATCCATTTTGTTGTACTCCAGACCTTCTTCAGTCTAATTTTTATCACTTATTGTTACGTTATATGTCTGTGTATTTTGTCGTTTTTATGTTTCTTTCTAATAGATTAATGTGTAATGTTTTTTTTTGGTTTTTAATAAATTCCACCTACATACCAAGCCGGAAATGGACCATTTGAGCCCTTGATATGGTATTAAGTGTTAAGATTAAGGACTAAATTACGATATATGGATAATTAAGGGAAATGTTTGAATGGAGTCCGCTCGTGAAAAGGGATTTGACTCATAATTAGCGAAGGCGTACTATTGATCTTAAATAACACTTCGAAGCAAGACATGCCTAAAATCATTGCACAAGTGCCACGTGGGTCTATAAGCAACAATAGCGTATCAAATAGATTCCGAATCAACTCTAAAAAAAGCAAGGTGTAAATTCAAGTAAATAAAAAATAACATTAAATCACCTTGAAACATGCAACGGTTTTCAGAAAGAAAACGAATGCATACATATTCTTATACATATTTACAAATTACAATGCTATAGATCTTATTCTCTACAACCACAACAATAATTTTGATAGAATGCTTAATTTCCATAAAATGGGAAATAGTTGTAGAAATGTGAGGTATCCTTATCTTTTTCATTGACATCTAGTTCATATAATATATTTTTGATAATTTTCCAAACTTTGATTAAAGAAGAATATTTCAGATGTACTTCGAATCACCCAAATGGACTTTTGAAGAAGCTTAATTTATACTGATCCTTAATTTAAATTATTTTATATTAATTTAATTATTATATTAATTAATTGTAATAATCCTTAATTTAAATTATTTACAGAATTTTTAGTGCTAATGAAATTTTTCGGGTTTTTTATCATGTCATAACATGATATTGTATTGGGGATGAGGTTTTCTGGAGTCAACAAAAAAATCCGTTTGGTGAAAAATTAAAATTTTATTATCTGCATGAGCTTCTCAAAAAATCCGTTTTTAATAACGAGTTGACATTGCTTCGACAAAAGCTCTGATTTTAAAAAAAAGTTAATTGCTACCACAAATAAAGCAGAGAAAAATGTCATTTTAAGCGCGGGATTATATGGAATAAAATAAATTGGAATTGTGGTATTTTTTTAAACAATAAATCCGAGACAATTTTTTGTGGGTAGTTTGCAATACTAAAGGGACTCTTTCGATAAAACCTTTAAAATGACTAAAAATATAATTTAACTTTCACAAGCACGTGGTGCTCGGTCGTTCAAGAAATTAGGTTCTGGCATGATACAATGAATATGCATACAGATTTCATGTTAAATTTTTATTATTTATCTTTTTTATTATATTATGTTAATTTTTTATTTAACTTCTTTTAAAAAAACAGAATATTTTAAGCAAGACATATCAGGAATTGTTCTTATATATCAGGAACATATCAAGATGATATATCAGGAACTGTTAACCTATTATTTTTTATATATTTCCAATTAGCAATTTCACACCAAGAGTTACGAATGTTTCTTAAAGACAATGAATGTTATTTTCTTTATAAACGACAAATTTAATAAGATAATCGCTATGTTTACGTCTATAGTCAAAATAAATTCACCTGCCTTTAATCGGGAGTTATTGATCACTCACACTCCACGTGAACGTCTACTTTTCAGGACTGCTAAGCAAAGAAGAAATCTTTTCTACATATTTTTCAAGATAAGTGTTTCAAGACAAACACCGCTTTCTTGGGTTAGGAGGGAGAACTAATACAGGAAATGTATTCATGTTCCTGTATTTATTTTGAAGAAGACTGACTGACTACTAGGACAGACCATAGTCTATCCTAGTAGTCAGTCTGAACGATTTATTTACACATTTGCTGCTAATATCCTCCCTAATTTTTATTTTGTATATTCTTTTGCATTTTGTATATTTGCATTCAATTTTTCTTTTGCATTAACTTTTGCTAGTTTAGAGTGTAATTATATGTTCATAAGCAATACTTTCCTTTAACAGCTCTCTGTCACTGATAATTTAATTACTATTGAAAATAGATGTAAAAATAGTCTGCCATTTTTAATTACATTGGAGCTTAAACTAAGTCTAAGTAAATTTATGATTTTAATTGATTTTAACAGATAATTATTGATAACAGGACCTAGTTTTATTTCATTATCAGTTCATCACCAAATCAAAAGCATTCATCAATATTTCCACACTTTCTTAATCGTAAATTAAAAGCACCTTTTATTAATTGAGTTCCAAAAAATGGAACCTTAACATCAGTTGGAGTATTTGCAAAATGTTCTTCAATATTAAACAGTAATGACATTCACTTTTACTCATAATCTACAATTAAGAGGTAAGAAATTGTGTCAGGTAAAGAGGCCGATGGTAAGAAAAAAAAACTGACGAAGTAATTACATTTCAATTACTGAACTTCCCACTTCCAGAATCATTAACGCGTTATGTTCAATTTAGTTTAGGTTGATGGGACGGGAAAAAAAGATTACGTCGTTGATTTTATCCAACAAGTATAATTAAAAGTGATTTTGCGTGGAAAAAAATGGTGTTGAAGAGTATATACTCGGAAAAGAGAATGAAAATTATTAATGTCAAGATTAACATCGGGATATAAGACAAAAAGAAAAAGTAAAAACAAAACCGATATAGATTGAATTACAAATATGGGGTTTAAAAGGGTTTTCCAGTTTTCAATAACAAAATATTGAAGTATTACAGAATTTTATAACCATAAAATTTCCGGGTTTCAATAAAGTTATTCATAAGTATAAGAAATGTTAATTCTTTTTCGTCGTAATATTTCTTTCAAATTGAATCTAAAAATGTTTAAAAATGATTTAAAGATATGAATCAGAGAAATAAGATCGTAAATTGTATGCTGTCTTTGGAACGTTTGAAAAAGAATGGTAAATTTAAGAACATATTTATCAATGCACTTTTCTCTATTAATGGGATGTTTCTTTTTATCATGTCAGAACTTGATGTTGTTTTGGTTAGGAAGTTTTGATGTCTCCGAAATTTAAAAGAAAAAAAAATTTACCTGCTTTTACCAATGTTGTATTATTATTATAATATATGATGCTTAAAATAAATGTGATTCTAAAAGGTAGACTTGTTTTTGCTAGGATTAATTTATTATTACGTATCCTTCTTTGACAGCAGATTCATTTAAAAAAATCTCTCGAAAAACTATGAAATTATAGTTGTTATTTAAACAAAATCTATCGAGCTCCAAAATTTATTTGTCAACCAGAAAAAAATGAAATGAAAGTTTAAATATATGTATATAAAATAAAAACCTAACAAAATGAAAGTAGAGAATTATCAAGTTTATTAAAGAAAAGAAAATGGAAATCCGGTCTGATGAATTTCTGAAGGATTATAATCAGGCAGGGATTTCAAAAAAGCTGATTTTTTTTCTGTAAATGTTTTGACTATTACCTGGATATAAACTTAATTAAGACCCGAAAAATCACCGAAATTAAGGCTTAAAATAAGCACCATATTTTATAAATATAAAAGTTTATAAAAATTTATAAAACAAATTCAAACTTACAATACTTATTTATAGAATAAAAACAATAAACTATTAAAAATAAAAAGTAGAAATATGAAATAAAAAAACATATCAGTAGCCCGTTTAAATTATTACAAAAATAGAAGCGTTACTCGTATCTTCTTTTTAAACGTTGTTTATTCATTATAGAAATTTTATCAAAATCTAATAGATAAAAAATGTCTTTACAGAATATGCATTACTTACTTTTGAAGGTTAAGTTTTATTTCCATTACAAATCTCTCCTTTTAAATGATTTTATTAAATATTCAATCATAGACTGTAAAACAATGAATTGCAAGTGGCAAATAAACTGCTGATTTTAAAGTAAAAAGAATGGAATTAATATTGCTAATTTTATAGTTTTGATTAAATTGGATTGATGAAAATTTCTAGTAATTTCGTGAATTTATGAACATTGATTGGATTTCTAGATATAAATTATATAAGATAGGAATACGAAGTTACATCCACAAAATAACTCTGAAATGATATTCCTTCCCAAATACCTTCACTTTAAAAAAATATCTTTATAAATACTTTAAATTAATATTCTTTTACAAATACCTTTTCTTTTAAATTCTTTCACAAATACCTTTACAAAATCGTTCACAAAAGAAAGCATTATTCCTGAAAAATAAATACTTTGATTGAATGGAATTAGATTTTTCTTCATCTTATTTTTAAGTACTTTTCATCAAACTTAGATCTAATTCACTTCAGAATTTTGAAGTTGTCTAAAGAAAGGGTGGACCCAAACTCTTAAAAAAAACTAAAAATATATATAAATAAAAGAAAATTTTGTACAAAAATATAAAAAAAATGGTGTATAAATATATAAAAATTAGCTTTTTTCGATCGCCATGTACTTCTGGCCTTTTATTGACCTGAGTTGTTCGAGGTGAGAAAGTAGATTAAATTAATAAGAAGATATAAGAAAGTGAGTTAGATAAAAAGGTTCAATGAAAGTATCAGGCAGGAATGAGAAAAATATCTGATAAAAATAATCAATATCAAACAATTTTCAAAACCAGAACTAAAGAGTTTTAAAAATATACAGATGAATCCCGTGTTAAGTTTTTATTTTTGCACATCTTTCCTATAGTGCCTTAGTGGTATTCAGGGAAAAATACAGAACAAAACAAAAATATTACATCGCATATTTAAAAAAATTAAAAATTACATAGCATATAAAATATTAAAAATTACATCACATATAAAAATTAAAAATTACATCGCATATAAAAAAATTAAAGATTACATCACATAAAAAAATTAAAAATTACTTCGCATACAAAAAAATTAATAATTGCATCGCATATATTTTAAAGTAGGTCTTATCCCAATCATCATCGTCGCATGAATTTATAGACACTGAAAAAGTGTATAAATTTGATTTTATTTTCAAAACTCGGTATGCAAGAATAGTTTTCTTTACTGAGAAGCAAGCAAATATTTATATACTGATCCCATCCCAATGACGGAATATATTAGAGTGTTTATGAAGGCCTGATTTTTTTGACGATTAATCGCAGGGATGTGATGGTTTAGTGCTAAGGTCTCAAAAAAGTGAGCAGTACATATTCATGTTGCAGACCAAATTCCACCGATAAAACATCGTATAAGGGAGTCTACTGCCTGTTAAATTCATTAGGGCTAAACGTCCTCCCACTAGCGTGGTGAAGAAAGGGGGATGCTAGCTCAGGTGTAATTCTTATCATCTGACCACGGTTCAAAGTTACGAGCTCCATCCCAAAATAGCATTATTGCTGCTTTACAATAGTACATTCTTAAAACTAAACTAAACTTGGTGATTAATTGCTGGAAAGCAATTAATACACAAGTAACTGAAAATCGAATACTTATTTTGGTTATACTTTTTCAATCAATTGAAATAAAAAATTGAAATTGATATTCGCATGCCTATCAAAACTCCAGGACCCAGATGGACGCTACGTATTTCTGACTCTATAGTGATTGTTTATTTGTCATACATATGTTCACAGTTTAATTTGTTAATCTCTCCAGCCGCTTTTCAGTTGGTAATCTAATTCCCCTGTAAGTTCAACCCATAATCACCATTTTCTTTAATATTCCTGTCCCCTCTATGCAGTTATAGCTTCAGAAAAAATTGAATAGATTCTTGTAGGATTTGCACATATGACATTCTCTCTGGAAATCCATGAATGAGTTATCGTCTCTCTCTTTTTCCCTTCAACAATTTTTTCTCTCTTTCTCCCATCTTGTGCTCATTCAACTTGGTTTGATAACTTAGCGTTATAGGCACCAGGGGCACAGGATGGCGTTATAAAAGTTATGTATTCGCATGCCAATTTTCGATTAGTCATTGCATTTATGAGCTTGTTCATTTATGTGCATTCAAAAGTAAAGACGGATAGACAATCAACTTCTTGGTGATTCTTTCACATTTTAACATATCTCCATTTTAGGTGCCAAATAGGTGTACCAAATTCTTTCCACTTAGTTCTTCTCGCTTAAGAGCAATACTATTACCCTGGATTTAAACAGACGGATAGACCGACATCTTGAATTAATGCAAACTTAAATAAAAACCGCATTTTGTTTAACGGTTATATACTAAATTTTATATGTTTGCTTAGAAATATTTTGAGTTTTCGTGTTTACAGACAAACAGATAGACAGGCAGTAGGTCAAAAATGTTTTTTTCGGGCCCATAAAAGTCTCAAATGCAGAAATTCGTGAAGAGCTAGTGTTCGAATTTGACGACTATTACAACCTTTTCTCTTTTTGTATTTTGCGTACAAGAAAGTAAAAAATCTCCGGTCTTTAATATGCTATGCTAATTTCAGAACTAATCTATCACCAAATGAGGCATTTATATTCAAGTAAGCATTTAAGTAAAAGAAAAATATCCCCATAATTGTCCCTTTTGTTAAATGATTTCATTTCCTGGCTGTTAAAATGAAATATATCTGCTCTTTCATTAAATGTTTGAAAAATGATTGGCAATGGTGTGGTGAATTAAATGCATGCAGCTGTCAGTAATTGCATAGTTGAAGCAGAGAGCTAGCAGCCATGTCAGCACTCAATTGAAATAGGAAATCCTTGATGATTATTTTCTAAGCCACGCAGATTGAAAGAACATTCGCAGTTCGTTCACGCATGCATCATGTGACTCATGAATTGGAGAATTTCCAGCTGCAATCAGGGTTAGACATAAGAATGAGATGGGAAACTGTCTTTGACTTCGCTTGTTAACTAAATATATTTATTAAGCGTTGAAGATTAGATAATTC
>JAOUZG010040738.1:27914-61231 GCA_026289955.1 Argiope argentata
TATAATGTTCAGAAATAACACATTAATTGAACTGAATCATTTTTCAACTCATTGTTATGTTGTAATTTACATATGTTTTTCAAGTTCAAATAATCTTAGTATTTAATATTAGTTAATGAAAATGATATTACTTAAATTGTTGAAAAAACAATGTTTAAAAAAAGTAAATACAAGAAAGTTTCCAAATTCATGCAAATTTCACCATAAAAGGTCTATTTAAACCTGAATTTTTATGTTGCATTTTTATTCAAATGGTACCATTTGATAGGATGTATGATGAAAAATGTTAGACTAATATTTTATAAGTTGTATTCCTTTCCTGACAACTGATATTAAAAGAAGGTCACTTTTTTGCACAAGCTTATCATATCATTTAGAATTTGCAGCATATGATGTTTATATAGGATTAAACAAAATAACCTATTATTCATATATTATATGCATATATTCTCTTTAAATTAGAAATTAAAATTTCATTTATATCATTAAAATATAAATTTCTTAAATTTATCATTTGTGTATGCTGCTTGCTGTGCAGATTACATACAATATTAATATATAAAATGGCATACACTTAACATTGTCTTTGTGGATTTGAATTCTTTAATTTTTAAAATGACAAGAGTAATTGTTTGAATATTTTATTAATCAATATTTATTTGTAAGGTTAATTAAAATTGCAAGAGCAAAAATTTTAAGAGTAATATATCGATTCTCAGACTTATTTTTCCTTGTACTGCAAGGATATAAGTACCTAAAATAAGAGGAGAGGGAATCTACACTCTTTTTTCTATTATTTTGCAGGACTTTTGTTGGATAATTTTAGTATCACTTGATTTGTTACAGACACTATTGTAAAACTAAGAAAGTTAATTTATATATTTCATATATTAAGTGAACTGTGAGGTTAGATCAAATCTTCCATGTTAAATCTATATAAATGCACTTTTGGGAATACATTCATACAAAAGAATCATGAAAGAAAACTATCCTGAAGTTTCATCAAGTAAAATAATTAGTTATTAAAATATTTGGAGCTATTTCTCTCTTTAAAAATGTTTTGTGTTTACATAATGCTAATTGGATCAATCTAGTTAAATAAAAATACCTTATTACTGTGCAGGAAAATCAAAACAACAACAACATAATTGATCAAAAGTATACCTCTTTGTCATGAGAAACATCAGTTTCTGGCAAAGCAATTACAAGAGCATCTTCATCATCAGATAACTGATTTGGAGGTTTTAAATCAGGCAGAATATATTCATCTGCCTTGGAATTGTTCAAATCATCTACTTTCCCAGATGGCACTGTGTCTTCATCACTTAACTGAAAAACAATATACAAAAGTATATTTATCAGTATCATTTACATTTATAGTTCACTTTAAAACAGAATTTAAACATATTGTAACATAAAACAATAGCCATACACAACTAAAATAAATATTTTTGTTTACAAAAAACATGGCAAATATAATTTTCAATTGCCACTTATTTCATTTATGATTTAAAATGTTAAAAAGAACCATGCTTATATATAAATGTTTTTTTTATTAATTATTAACCTTGGGCGTTTTATTTATTGAACATTATTCCATAACCTCTGAGGATAAAGCAAACCCATTCCATTCTAACTTTCTTGTTTCAAAAATTAATGGTATCTCTAAATTTCTAAATTTTTAACCAGCATTTTCCATTTACTAGCCAGATTCTGAAGATAATATATTACTTTTTTTCAATGTGATTTATTTTGAATATAATAGAAGGAATTTGAAAATAATCTTTATTTTTAGATATTTTATTTCAAAAAAAAATTCCTTTTACTAATTTCTTACTTATCTTTTGACAAATGCTTCAAGTAAATTCCCTTCAGAAATTTATTTCTCAGTTATAAAAATTTTAATCCTAAAAAAATATAAGTTTTACTGAAAATTATGCTTTAAATTAAGATGGGTTTTAATGGGTAGTTATTGTTATACATAAATAAAATAGCAAGAATATAAAAATAAAAAAAATATTGAAAAAACAATTACCTCTTCTTCATTAGGTTGATAATCTTCATCAGATGCACTTTCTTCAGAATAGTCTTCTTCCAAGATCTTTTTCGATACATCATCCGATTTTTTAGGTGTTAAAACAGGCCATAGTGACTAGAAAATTTAATAATATTGTATAAGAATTAGAAAACAAACCTTAGGTTATATCAATTGGCAATAACTTTTATAATTATCAGTTCCACTTTTAAAACATTGATAATCAATTTGAAGACAGCATGGAATGCTTTTAAAAATCTTGAGAACAAAAACACCAAATGTATTAACATGAGAAAAAATTAATTAAACATAAATTAGGATGTTTATTATTAAATCACAAGAAAAATCAGTAGATGTATCAACTAAAGGATTATCAAGACAAACATGATTGATAGAATTGAACCTGTCTTTGGTTTTAGTAGACAATTTCTAAATATGATTAATCTGTTCAATATTATTATTTCTATTTTGAAGACTGCTTTCTTTGGTGATTATATATTTTCCTTTACTAAATTGCATTACTCCAATTATTATAAATTAACCAAAAGAAGATAACAGATGAAATGCAAATGCAAATAATAATAATAATGAAAGAATGCACAATTGAAAAAGATGCAAAAAAAAAAAAAAATGAATTAAGTAGACAATGTGCAGAAAAAGTTATCAAAACAACAGTCCAAATGTTTGTTGTTAATTACAAAATAAATAAATAAATAAATAAACTATTTATACGGTTTTCCAAAATACATTTTAACACATACATTGTTCAAGACAAACTCATAAGTGTATAAGACAACAAATGTGAGTGTAATGCCAATATTTTTCAAATAATAGCAATTATCTAGTATAATTTTCCATTAATATTTCTGTAATGTTGAGTGGATCTATGTGGCATATATCAGACTTATTAACTTTCTTTTTAAAGGTTGCAGCTTCCTTTAATATGATTTTTTTTCTTCTTAAGCTTGATTGTTGCTTCAGACAGTCCCCCCCCCCCTCCTAAGAACTTCTGCTTAGTAGTTCCTTGCTACTGAGTACATATTTTATAAATTTCCACTAATTTTTGTTTTTAAAATAAACATTTTATACCACTGAACTAAAGACTTTCTTAAAAAGCAAGGGGGGGGGGGTAATCCAAAAAAAAAAAAAAACAGCTGATCTACATAAAAATCTTAAACATTCAGTTACATTTCAATTTATATACACATTATTATGGAAATTTTGAATTTGAAAATTTGTTGGAATTTGTGCACTATTTGGCCTAAAGTATCCAGACACGCTTTAAGAAAGTTGTTCTGGCAGGTTACACAATTCGTTGCATAATTGAAAGCTATAAAATCACACATTCGATTTTATATCATTACACAAGTATATATCATTACTCATGGTTTGTCAGGTTATATTTATGCATTTGTCAGGCAATGAGTAAGTCAAAGGAGCTTAGTGAGTTTGATTGTAGCAGTATAGTGGATGCCATTTTTGTGGTAAAACAGTTTGTGAGTTGCAGATATTCTACAGAAGTCTAAATCTACTGTGAATCATGTAATTGTGAAATGAAAACTACAAGACAATGAAATAAACTGGCAGGATGAATATATATATATATATATATATATATATATTGGTGAAAACAGCCACAGAACTCTCAAAAGCATAGTAAAACAAAATCGCAATTCCTTGGTGGTGGAAATTTCTCCGGAGTTCCTAGGCTCAACAGGAGTTAGTGTTGGCAGCAGGAATGTTTGTTGAGAATAAAAAAACTTTGGGATACCACAGTCATGTAACCGCACACAAACTAAACATCACTCCACAGAATGCAAAGCATCGATTGGAATGGTGCAGCGATCAATGTCATTGGACTGTGAGCATGTACAAAATTGTTTTTTGGAGTGATGAATCTTGCTCTACAGTCTAGCAGTTGGTTAGACGTGCCTGGGCCTGTGGATGCCAGATGAATGATTCTTTAGTGACTGCATTGTGCAAACTGTTAAGTTTGGAGGTAGAAACATAAGATGTGGGGGAGTTTCTCCTGGTTTGATCCGTGTATATTAGTTCCTGTGGTAGGAAGCATGAACTCTGAGATGTATGAGGAATTCTGGACAATGCTGCAAGCCCAACTTTATGGTAATATTTTGTGGAAGGTCTATTTCTCCTCCAGTAGGATAACTGCTCCATGCACACATTGAGGTTTGTACAGATGTGGTTTGATAAAATGAGTATTCATAAATTGAACTAGCCTTCTCTAGGTCCAAAATTCCACAGAACACCTTCGGGACAAATTAGAGCACAGATTATGTGGCCAGCCTAATCGATCATCCTCAATGCAAGCACTCACTTCAGCTCTGATGGATGCCTGGAAGTCAATTCTCATAGCCACCTATCAAAATCTGGCAGAAAGTCTTCCTAGGCAACTGAAGACTGTCATCGATGCAAAAGAGAGACCAACAACATATTAATATATGCCTCAGTATGCTCAAAAGCCACTGTCAGTATAAAAGACAGTGTTATTAAAAAAGAAGACACTGAAAAAAAACACTTTCTATTTTCTTTTAATGGCTCTGGATTAAATTATCAGTTAATAAATGCTGAAAAATATTTCACATAACTTACAGAATTAAAGACAAACATAATAAATATTGTCAAACTTGCCAAAATTTAGTTACAACCAAAGTTGTTTTCATGAATAGCAAAGCATACTGAACTGAATGCATTTTCAAAAGATGGAGACACATATAATTCAGTATTCTGAAGAAATAATAGCATCAGTGGAACCTAATTTAAAGCAGGGCGAGAGAACAAGAAAGATGCCATTTGGTTTAATGATTAGCCAAGCCAGGATGGAAATTCATTCAGCACTGAATGTTGCCCAATAAACAGATAGAATAAGATTAAATTGATTATTAATCTAATTCTATCTGAACTGAAGATTACTTGCAAGAAACAAGTCAAAAATAGATCAGATTAAAAATATCAAGAAAGCTACTGATAATAAAATAAAATCATAATCTCTCTCTTTCTCTATATAACAAAATACCACTGACTTATCATAAGATCTCCAAAAGTATATACCTGGATGATTTGAAATTTTGCATAGTCACTCATTTAACGATTAGACGCTCAAGAACAGATTTTGCATAAATCTTATCCCAACAGATTTTCATATTCTTGAATCCACCACCACCAAATTGTAGTGGTAATATGTTACCAGGGTAACCATTGCTATGGCTGCAAATTCTATGGAAACAATTAACCTTTAAAAAAACTCAATTTTAGTTTTCATGGATGTTGAATATATTTTGATAGACAAAACACAGACTCCTTCTAAAATTTTAGAATTCTTTGGTGAAAGAGCATGTTTATTTTCGTCTGTCTTTGCTGGTGTACAGTTATATATTGATGGCATACGAAATGTGAATTATTATTGTTTCTCATGTGTTTAACAACTGAAATTGGTTTAAATGCTACACTCAAATGCTATGTGGTGCCCCTTATAATACTGAAGATTTATATGTTACCAAAATGTGTAACCAAACATGTATGGATTTATTTATAAAAATATGATGGCTGCTAGGTTATTACCTATCAGTTCAAAGTGTATCAAGGTGGATGCCTTATAGCCTCCATTGGTGAAGTAGTTCAGGAAACAAAAAGAATATGTTTTACAGGAAACTATACTAGTGATCATTTTGATATTTATATTGAAATAGTTGAATTAGCGAACAGTGATTAAGTTAATCTTGGTGATAATGTGAAATAAAATAAAGAAAATGTGTTATTTTTAGTACCTCTAAAGAAAATATGGCTGTGTTAATTTCATTGCCTCAATCAATATTTGGCATTTCTCAAGTGCAAGGGAGTCAATTATTGATGATATATCTCTCCCACCAAATAGATGTAAAAAAAAGTAGAAAACAATTCACAAATTCACTTAGATCTAAGCAAGTAAGACAAGGTGCTAAAAACCATACTTAAAGTTATCCTAAAGTACATAGAGCAGCTTTAAAAAAATACTTTTTTAATAACCCTCATGTAAATCTTGTATTTTTGAAATCAGGATAAAATAATGAAAGAATTTTCAACAACTAAGCAGATTATGTTAAAGAAATAATTCACAGATAGAATTACTGAAAAATTAATGTCATCACTTATTTGACTTGATGAATAATAATATATGAATTGGTGAATATAACATATCATAACAGTTGATAAATAGATATAACAAAGGAGCTTAATGATTTCCTCATTCAGATCATAAAAGTCCTTTCATGAAAAATTAAACACAAGTTCAAAAGTAATTTTAAAAAAATTACCTTGTTGATTTCTTTTTCTACAGATAACTTTGTTGAATGCTGGCCTGCAGTTTCTAACTGGGACTTATTTTCCTTTTGCGATTTCAGTGAATTTTGTACCATAGTCAAAACTGAATTATTTGCTAAAACATACTGAAAGATAATTTTTAATAAAAAAATATGGAATTAAAAAAATACTTCCAACAAAAAATATAAATTAATTAAATAAATAATTTGTAGCACACAAATTTCAAAATACATCTAAAAAATAAAATATTAAAGTGCAAAATGCACAGCTATATAAAACAGAAAAAAAAAATTAAATCAATCTAAGATACAAACAAAGAGATGATGCTATAAATGTCATTATGTACTTGAGACATAAAATTGAGAGCTTGTATATTTTTCTAAAAGTATCAATTAAATGACATAAAAACTTTGAAATAACTAATGCCATTTTTCCTAATCAAATATATAAATATACATATTCAGAAAAATAGATTTTATAACTTTATATGACAATTTACATTCAGTAAATCACTCGTCTAATTCAATTTTGCAGTTCTTCCCTTCCAATATTTGGTGAAATTTTAAAAAAGTAGCAAACAATAACTGAAAAATAAAATGAGATAGATAACTACCAAAAGACTCATAACAGATAAGTCTCAAGTGCAATAGTTAGAATCCAAAAATTAAATATAATGCTCTATATAATTTCATTTTTGAAAACAATTTAACCAGATTGGATCCATAGGATAAATGGTCAGTCAAAATCATCAACGAATCATGATTGCAAATCAAGATCTATATTTGTGTTTTAAAGGAAGGAAACATCCAATAGATCCCTAATTATTTTATGACTCTCATATACAAAGAAAATAAGATTAAAAGGTTATAATTTGTTTGTTGGTTTTGTTAACATCAACAGTTTATCACAAAATTTAAATCTGTCGCCACTGAGTTACTAAATCATTGCTGTTGATGGTCTAATATGTAAGTACCGTATATTCACTTTTGTAATGTGAAAACAAAGAATTAACACTTCTTTTAGAGATGCTACACTTTATTCATGAGGTCTCATCGAAGTGAAGTACATAAATGGAAATTAAAAAGTTTGCCAAATAGATTGTTTAATAATTCATTAGACTTAAAACACACAATTTATTGGGGATGCACTACAATTCATGAATTTTTCTGAGACCTGAAGACCATATAGTTAAAAACAAGGATTCATCATAAATTGCCTTATTTGCAATGTAAATTTAAGTTCTAAAACTTAAAATTGTAAGAATGAAAAATATCTAAGGACATATTTCTTAGTTCAATAATTTAATATTTGTTTCATGTATTTTTTCATTGACAGATAGTATATATGTATGTTCAAGTATGCATGCTATATAAGTTACATGAAAGCAATACTTTGTAAGGAACATTAAAAAATTAATGTTTATTATCTTTAAATTATTTTAATTAAATTATTATTTTCTTTTTTTGCACTCTGTCATTTCATTAAATATTTTGAGAAGTTTCAGTAGCAAATGTCTAAAAATTGGAATTCTATTAATCTTGAAAGCAAACATATATAAGGATTTTATATTTTACTTTAATTTTATAAGCATACCAATTAATCTTGAAAGGAATAAGCAAAATATAAAGAGGTAAAGAAGTATAGTTGTTGCATAACTGTTGTATTGCTTTCAAGAAAAAAGTTTACTTTCAAGTATATAATTCATGCTCAATATCATAAGACATGTTATATAAATACAACATATGAAATAACAAATATCACAGTCTTTCGTTTGCTTTTTCAGAAAAAGGGAAGAAAGGCATAAATTACTTTATAAGAAGAATCAAGCAACTTATCAAGAACAAAACATTTCCATGAAAGAATTGCATAATAGAAAAATTTGTTACAAATACAATCATACTAAATATTAATAAATATTTTGTTCAAAATCAATTTATTTTATGGTAAAAACCAAATATAATTCTGTAAAAATAAGTTTTTTTTCTACAAATATCAGTAGATACAAACCCTAAGAATAGTTTTTAGATTTTCAGCTGTCAATTTTTTTCTGCTGTATGTCCTAGTATTTAAAGTATCGATCATTTCGCTTTTATTTCCAGGGATATCTTCTAATTTCAGTCGTTTAATAACATTTTCTGGTGATACCATTTCAATGGACCTGTCTACGGATGCTAATTTTCTTTTTCTACCACTAGTAAACATCCAATTTTCTTCGGCCTTACTTACGGAAGATACATTTTCATCACTTTCTTTTTCCGCCATCTTCAGTTTTAATTAATTTATAAAATTTAATAACATGATTTATGTTCAATGGGGAAATATTATTTAATAATCGGAAGTTAATTCCAATATATGTATAACTTTAGTTCTCTATATAACTGACTCATTTCTGAAAAATACATTTTATTACAAAAAATGCATCGAAATTAATTATCAAGTATATTGTGTTCTCAAAATTGAATGAACACTATTGCAGTTTATTCTACACATTTAAATCTGGTTATTTTTTACTTTTCAAATAATAAAAACATTCTTTTGGTTTATTCATTTTAAAATATTCCACAAAAAAAAAACTGTTACAAAAATTTAAGCGAAATTCAAAGATACACTTAAATCATGCAAAAAGTAAATAAATGAATTCACTCTACAGTTCAACTTAAAAGAAATATGATATTGGAATTTATACATAGAGCTGGTATACTCTATGGATTTAAAACTTCAATGTTTGTTATCCCCAGTTTCCAGATGTGGAGGGGGGAAAAGTTTTATCAATGAACACTCGAACAAAAAAAATTAAATAAAGTTTCACTCAGTTAACAGTTAAAAGCAGGTCCGCTGGTGCGATTAAGGGTGTTCCAATGAAAAGAAGAGGTAGTATAAGATAGAGGTGTGTAATCCACCTTTTTCTGAGCATAAAAAATTTTTATTAATGCAAGTTTCAAATATTTGTTATTTCAATCATATTATTAATTAAAAATTATTCATTAATATTAAATTTAAAATTTATTAACTATAATTAATATTTAATAAACTAATTTAAGAAACACGTGTTTCAATTAATTTATATATTTCAGCCTACTTTTTTAATTTTTTTTTTCATTTAATTTATTTTCTGGAGTAAAGAATTTTCTGAAAAAGCTAAATCAAAAATAAATACCATTTCTTTAAAATGTTTTGCTGTATTTCTAAATTATACCAATAGATGGCGGCAGTAAAGTGAATAAAATTGAATGGCCAAATAAGATACAGCGTACAAGGTGTGGTGAAAAAGTAACGAGTCATAAAAAATGTCAGAACTGGATGTGGTTAAAAAAACTTAGTACATTTTGAAGAGTTTCGTCGCTTGAAGAGAAGAAGCTTGCAGATTGGTCTTGTTTGCAGTTATTTCGCCCAAAACATTTTTGAAGGCGATATCTTTTTTATATAACTATAGAAAAGTCCACAATTTGTCTCAATAGTATGCATATTTTTTGCACGAGAAAATTATGTGTTCAATATCATTAATACTTTTGCACTCATGGCAAAGGGGATCATCATGAAAGTTAAAACAATTTAACAATCCTGGTGTTATATTTATTTTACTGAGTAGTCTGGCCAAAAAACATCTTCCCTTTGATTTTTGTTCCAGATAGATAGCATTTTAATGCTAGGAATGTCTCACTAGGAGAGGAAATATTTACTATAACTATAATTACTGATTCTGAACTGATAAGATCTATGCTTTCTTCAGATTCGGAACTATATCTTCAGGAGAGATCTGTAGCGTCATCCTTATAAGCCAAATAATATCCTTTGAGCTGAATGGTCCCTTTTGCTTGATCGGTGTGATACTTGGCTACTGGCCCAAACGCCGCAGTTTCGTACCGCGACCTTCAATCTCTACATTGGTGACCTTGACAACGCAACCTTCCGCAAAGTCATGGCGCCTTCTACCAGCCAATAAAGCCGTCGTTAACTCAACGCACCAACTCAACACACCAAAAAAAGAAACCGTTGCTAACTCAACGCATCAACGAACTCGCATGTTTGCCATACGCTTGACGCTATCAAAATCGTTCGTCTCTCGTCTGACTCACTGGTAGGGGAGTACTGTAGCATCAGCCTTATAAGCCAAATAATATCCTTTGAGCTGAAGGGTCCCTTTTGCTTGATTGGTACGTTACTCGGCTACGAGCCCAAACGTCTCAGGTTCGTACCGCGACCTTCAATCCCTACAGATCCATTCAATCCAAGGTGTGTGTTTTGTAACTGCTTTGGCTAGGCGATCAGCAAGCTCGTTCCAGATTATATTTGAATGACCAGGTACCTACAAGAAGCCTTTTTTTATTTATTTAGTTTGGTTATAGTTTCAACTTTAGATGCTATACGTTGGATAATTTTTGGTGACTGCAGAGAAATATTCTTCAATGATGTGAGTACCGTGTTACTGCCTATAAGAATTAAACAATCTTTCCCAGGGACTACAACAACATCTAGTGTTTCAGCAAAGACTGAGCTTTCTGCTGTAAAAATGGAATTGGCAGTAAATTCAAGTAATCAGGAAAGTTTTGGATGTATCAGTAGCAATGATAAAATGTTCAGGAAAGTAATTCTGAATACATTAATTAACATTTAGGTTGCGGGAACCCAAACTCGGAAAAGTTACTTTGAATACAGGCATTCAGTGAAGAAAAATAGCAGATGCTTTCCCCTTATTTTAAAGGCAGTTGTAATTCGTTTTCGACTTTCTGTAGTGTTAATTGGTCATCTGTGCTCTCATTCTTAACCAGATTGGTTTTTTGCGGTTTTACTGCGTCTGGCCTCCTAGAAACAGTTTTTTATGGTAGTTTTTTTTTAAACATTTGTTTAATTCCGTATGAAAAAGTAAATATTTTGCTTTTTATAATAATTTGTAAATAGGATAACTGTGGTATAATTATTTAGTACATTAAACAAATTGTTGTCAATTTTTCAATCATATTTGTGATTAAATAAATTCTCAGACTTTATAGAAGTTGAAAATTTAATTCTTATATATTTTTTAATTTATTTTGTTTTTCTTCTAACCCATTTATTTTTATTAAATGTAGCGATTTATATATCACGTATAAATATCGTAATCAATTACGATATTTATACGTGATATATAACGATATTTATACGTGATATTGTGTTAGACTAGTACATTAGTGACCGGGTAGTATATATGCCCGATGTTCCAGTCATGGAAGGGGGGGCAGGAATGAAGACGAAACGGTGCTTTGTCATTTTTCAGTGTAAAATATAATGACAGGGAGAAAAAAAACCCGAGCCGAAGCTCAATTTAATTTTTCTGCACTGTGATGAATGGGGCATATCATGTAATACTTCGTCTAGGGCGCTGATTACCTACACAACACCTTTCGATCAGTAGTGAAACTTCAAGTAATTCTTGATTCAAATATTTATCTTTCTGATAGATAGGTCTAATTATAAATACATTTTATAAAGTTACAAAATGGTATTAATTTAAAAAATTAAGAATTTACAATATTGTTACGTTTTTAGCGTAGTGGCTTCAGATTGAATAGATTTTATTTGAGGACAGCACAAACAAATTTATTTACAGCTATTTACAGGTATATACAGGATGACTTGAAAAAGTAAAACTTCAGAAAACACAATCCAACAATAATCAGTCACTTAAAGCGTAAAGGCAAGTCTTAGGCACAATACAGTTTGCAAAACAGTTATAGTATAGCACAGCAACAGTAAATCACAGCGAGCTCAATAACACAGCGTTAACAGCAAATGCAAACATAGCTCACAAATAACAAGCTAAAATCCGCTAGTCCAGCAAACCGCTTCTCTTCCTTGAGAGAGCAACTCTCAAAGAATTCACTCACTGACTCCATTTACGGCAGCCCTTCCCTTATATAGCCGGGCCCACGTCCCGAGAAGAAACGCTGCGCAGCCAGAATTGTCTCGAGCTACCAGAATATTCCCCTCGCCAAGTCAACTCGGCTGGCGCAGAGCTCCGTGGGAAGCGCCGCCAACGTTTTCACCTTCGGCACACGTTCGCCCGTTTGTAACAATATTAAAAAATTAAGGAAAGGAGGAAAAGAATAATATTTTCAATCGAGTACTACTCATAAATGAAGTTATGCAAACTCATTCCATACCTCTTAGGAGTGTTACTTAAAAAAATGTCGCCAAAGCTGGGTTCACAAGACTTACTAGAGCAAATAGAGATTATAACTACTGCTAGACGAAATCTCCTGACCCTAAGGGGTATAACACAAAAGGTCAGAGATTTTTATGAGCCCGGAAGTCCAAGTGGCGGAACGAAGTCCAAACTAGTTGCTGGAACAACAGTTGTACCGACGAGTAAGAAAAGGTAAAAAAAAGTCCTGGTACAACAGTTGTACTACCCGTAAGCTAGAGGTAAAAAATAATTATTAATTTCAGTCAAGGGCAGAATTTTATTCTGAAATTTAAAATCATTCTCAAAAAATTTCAAAGTGATTTGAGTTAGCCGTTGGATTTTCATGCAAGGTGATAATTTGGCTGGTAGAGACGTTTAAATTCTTGAGAATAAAATAAAGGGATTTTTTGTCTTTGGTAGTTAATTGAATTTCCCGATTATTATGTGAGTGCTGTTTTAGAAGTGGAAAATGTAAACCATTTGCTATACGATTAATAAAAATTTAGGATGCTAGTCGCTCGATTTTTTCAGAAAGAATTTCGTGAAAAGTAATTTTCAGGACAACATTCAGGGTCCATTTTGGGAGACCAAAAGCAATTCTCAGAGCTATAGTTGCCCGCTTTAAATTGCGTGTCTGAAAATCAGTGGATTACTGTGCAAGCATAATAAAAAAAATGCTGTTATTGGTGATATTAAACCTTTGCACTCGAAAAAGTAATTCGATGCATAATTATTCAATATACAAAAGTTTGTTTATTGCTCCAAATTTGGGTGTGTGTGTTTAAAATTAAATTTATCTGTCTTTTTATTATTCTGTTGGTAGTTTCAATAATCAAAATTGAAAAATAAATAAATAAAATGTCAAAATGATGCACCGTCTAGAATGGTGCCATAGTGGCACCATCGAGTGTAAAGGGTTAACCTCTAGCTTACGGGCGGTACAACTGCTGTACCAAGATTTTTTTTACCTTTCCTTACGGGTCGGTACAACTGTTGTACCAGTAACAAGCTTGGATATCTTCCCCCCACTTGAACTTCCCGGCGAACCGTAATTGCCTCATAAAAATCCCTGCCCTTTTGTGCTATACCCTTCAGGGTCAGGAGATTTCGTCCTGCTGTAGTTATAATCACTGTTGGCGCTAGTCAGTTTTGTGAACCTTGCTTTGGCGACATTTTTTTAAGTAACATTTCTGAGAGGTATGGAATGAGTTTGTAATACTCGATTGAAAACATTATTCTTTTCCACCGTTGCTTAATTTCTAACCATTGTAAATTGTTAATTTTTTAACAATAAAATTTTGTAAATTTATAATAATGTCCGTTTATAATTTTATTTGAATCAAGAATTACTTGAAATTTCATTTCTGATGGAATGGTGTAGTGTAGGTAATCTGTGACCTAGATAAATTGCTACATTTTTCGTCATTCGTCATAGTCCAAAAAAACTAAATTGAACCTACGATTGGGTTTTTTTCTTTCACCCTATCATTATTCTGTTTTACATTGAAAAGTGACACAACACTGTTTTGTCTTCATGCCTGCCTCCCCTTCTATGACTGGAATCTCGGGCATATATACTTCGCAGTTACTAATGTACTATTCTAACACAACATTAAAGAATTGACTACTCAAGATTTTTTAACTTTTAAAGTTTAATACTTGAACAAATATTTCAGGCTAAAAATACATTTGGGTTGTGATTTTTAAGCCAACTGTAAGTTTCATCATTATTTTTTATGATTAATGAAAACGGTTGCTTTAATTATTTATAGATAATCATTCGTTAAAAGTTATGATTCTAATTTTAAAATATTGAAAGAGGTTCTTTAAATCTATGATAAATAATAATTGGTAGCTTTTTATGCATTCAAACATCAGAAGAGAAATATTAAAATCTTTATGCCTTCATTTCAATTCACTGAAAAGTTACTAGACATTTGAATTTTTCCAGAAACATTTTTACTCAAATAAAATAGTAGGAATTCTAGATTTAATTTTAAGCATTTCTGAAATATAATCTAAATACTCTGCTTGTACAAATGTTGTAGCTAATTACGAAAGCTGATCATTTAGAATGCTAGCTTTATTCATTAAAGATTTTTTGAAAGTTTTCTTTTTTGATAACTACTTTTCAACATATTATTATATCAATGAAATCTTATGTATCAAATTCTAAACATACCATATCTAATCTTAGTTTGGTTAAATTAACCGTCTTAAATCTGGTGATTAGTTACGTATTAGTAAATTTTTAAGCAGAAAAAAAAATCATAAATCAATTATTTATTGCCTACAAAACTCAGCGTACTTTTCAAAAATACTATACTGCTATGACTTATTGAAATTTTCGGGAAAAAATCACTATAAATTATAAGAATCGACAATAAAATAGGGAAACGTCACTAGTGATTTATATTGAAAACCGTCCGAAATATGTTAGGAATAAAAAATGTATTTGTTTTTTATGAGCTCAATATATTAATATTAAAAATTTGAAATTAACAAAATAGCAGACAATCATATATGCTATTTTGCAGATACATTTAACTTACAAAATAGCTAAGAATTGTTTTCTCTATTTTGTGCAAAGAAATGAAAATATTTTCAAAAAAAATTAGTTATGAATTTTATACATTATTTATAAATGTTTACATTTAATAAAGATAAATGAGTTTGAAGAAAAACAAAATGAAATTCACGGTGATGTGTTCATGTTTTATAAGAATTAAATTTACACCTTCAGTACGGCTTGAGAAATTTATTTAATCACAAATATGATTGAAAAATTGACAACGATAAATAATTATACCGCAGTTATTCTATTTAAAATTTATTTAATATCATAAAATTTAAGTCATTTCTTGTATATATATATAATCAGAAAACTAGTGTTTCAGGAAAAAAAAAACTGCGATAAAAAGCTTTTTCTAGGAGACCAGACAAAGTAAAACCTCAAAAAAGCAACCCGGTTAAGACGGAGAGGACAGATGACCAATTAGCACTACGGGTGGCCGAAATCGGACAACAATCGCTTTTAAAAAAGGGGGAAAGCATTTGTTATCTTCTTCACAGAATCCCCGTATTCAAAGGAACTTTTTCGAGTTTGGGTTCCCGCAACGTAAAGGTTAATAATATATTTGGTTCTGGGGAAATGGTGCCCCGGGTAGGTTTTTGTTCAATGTTCTGATTTCAGAAAAATGTCTCTAGCGAATCTGGAAAGTTCTGGATTGAAGGAAGTTGTATAGCCATTTTGCCCCGTTGTATGTTATGCCAAGCTGTAAACATTTAAAAATAAGGCTGTCAAAATGAAAAGAATCATAAGCACTCTTGATATCAAGATTCCCACCAAAGAAGTATTTCTTCTGTAAACAGAAATTCATGAATTCATGAACTTCTGTGATTTTTGTCTGAATATTGAAAATTGCAGTTTGGTTATCTCTGAAAGGTATGAAACCATATAAGTTATTGTGTGGTTTTTGGTTACAAATAAGGTACAGTAAGACCCCGCTTAACGCGGGGGATACGTTCCATCAAAGTAGAGCGTAATGCTAAACAGCGCTAAACGAGGCTATCTTTACATGTAAATATTGGGGTTAAAGGAAGATGGATAATTTTCAATGAATTGATCCATTATTTCAGTTATGGTAGACAAACTCCTTTTTACAAACGCCATCGAAAGTTCTTTTTGCTCTTCTTCTGAATCACTACTGTCAACATTTTTGTTTTCTTCTTGTTCAGTTAATTCCTTGAGCTCATCATTAGAAAGACCAGCCGCTGCTTTTTGAATTATTTCTTCGACACCTTCCACGTTTACCCCTTCAAAACTGGTTTGCTTCGTTAATTTCACTATCTCTTCCACTATTTCATCCACATCAACAGAGTGTCCAACGTCATCGCTCTTACTTAAATCCGGCCAAATATTCTTCCATACTCCTTTCAAAGATCTTTCTGTTACCTCATTCCAAGAAAGGCCTATGTTTTCTACAGCATCCACGATGTTGTAGTTTTTCCAAAATTCTCTTATGGACTGGTTCTCTTCTCCGTCTGTTTTTTCAAACATTTGCTTAAAGGTTCGCCGCAAGTAATAAGCCTTAAAATTTGATATAACACCTTGGTCCATTGGTTGAATTAAGGCAGTTGTGTTAGGCGGCAAGAAAACCACTTCGACTGGAATGCATGTTGTTAAGTCTGATAAATTTGTTGGGTGGCTTGGAGCATTATCAATTAACAGAAGTGCTTTTTGTTCAAGTTTTTTAATTTCGCAATAACGTTTAACAGACGGGCAGAAATGTTCAGTGAACCAATCCTGGAAAATTTTCGCAGTTATCCATGATTTTTTTATTAGACTCCCAAATTACAGGTAAAGTTGACTTAGATATGCCTTTCATCGCTTTTGGGTTTTTGGAATGCTAAATTAGTAATGGTTTTAATTTAAAATCTCCGCTTGCGTTACCACCTAGTAGAAGGGTTAAGCGATCTTTTGCAGCTTTAAATCCAGGTGCCCGTTTCTCTTCACGGGATAGAAATGTTCGTTTCGGCATTATTTTCCAAAACAAGCCTGTATCATCAACATTAAAAACCAATTCTGGAGGATAGTTTCCTTCTTCAATTATTTTTTTTAATATCACTGGAAATTCAGCCGACGCTTTTGTATCACCACTTGCTGCTTCTCCTGTAATCTTTATGTTGTGAAGGTTATTTCGATGTTTAAATCTATTAAACCATCCTTGACTAGCAACGAAAGTTTCAATTTTGTCAATTGTCTCAGCCTGAATGTAATTAAAAATTCTTCTAGCTTTTTCCATTATGATAGATGGGCTAAATGGCATATTGCGGTCAATTTCGTCGTCAATCCATATAGACAGTCGTTTTTCCATTTCCTCTAGGATATTATTTCTAGAACGGGTAATTCTAGTTGCAGAGCTTGACGTAGTTGCAGTTGCCGATGACAGTTTTTCTTTATTCTTCATGATGGTCCTTATTGTTGAAGGTGGCAAATTCAATGAAGCACTAATTAGTGTTTGACGTTCACCAGAATCTAATCTTCTAATGACTTCCATTTTAGTTTTGAGTGAAATGCTTTTTCTGGTTGCTTTCTTTTCTTTTTCATTATCATCCATAGTAAAAAACTAAAGATCAAAATATTTGACATTGTAATATAGTATTAAATATGTAAATTAATACCTACTGACAATAATGTCAACAAATGTTTCCAATAATGAAAATATGTCTGTACAATACCGCACCAAACAAGAAATACAAGTACGCTCTTTCGGATATGTATTTGAAACCTATCGCTGCATAATATTTCGGGGAATCTCCGTATGCTGAGAGCGATTTCGTGGAATCCCCGGGTTGAAATAAAAGAGCGCTAAACCGAAACAGCGCTAAACGAAACAGCGTTAAGCGGAGTCTTACTGTATTAAGTAATGCATTGGGTGAGGATACAGTTCAAGGCTTTGCAAAAAACCGAGGTTAGGGCAATGGGAAGAAACTGGTTTTGTCTTTGTTTGGTCCAGAAACTGGAATAATTAGAGCGTGTTCTCGTTGTTTACTATGCCAGCTGAATCAAATTGGTGTTTAAATAGTTTGGAAATAATTTGAAGTTGACTGTAGTTGAAATTTTTGAACCAGGTAGCTAGTATACTGTCAGTTCCCTTAGTAGAGGTTTTAGTTTTATGAAATACTTCCTTGAGTTGCCAAATATCGAGTTGACTGTCGAGGGAAGGATTTGTTCCAGAGAGATCGAAAGGATTTGGTTCAATACTTGCATTTAGATCAGAAAAATGCTTTGCAAATATATTACTTTGATGTGCAGGATCACAAATACAGTGATTATTTCGTATTATAATGCTGTTAAGTTTAGTTTTTGGATTTGTGCGGTTCGAAAGTTTATTAAAAACTTTAAAGAACATTTTTGGGTTACGTGATATTGTGCAAATCCCCCCCCCCTATTTTCTTTTCGTCTTTTTTTACATGAAAACAAAACCGAATTGCAAATTTTTTATGTTTTATCCAATCTGTGTCAGAAATGTTTTTGATTGCTTTTTTTCCCCAAAAGTATGTGCTAAGTTTTTCATAATTATGGGAAGAAAGATTCCACCAGGGGCGATAAAACTTATGGGACAGTAGTTAGTTTAACCCTCCTGTCGGCGACAGTCAGAATGCAATACTTACCGGAAGCGGCGATTCTGATTTTCAGTACGAAAAATCAGTTAAATGAATTGCACTCAGCTTGGAGCTAAAGAAAGGACAAAAATCAAAGGAAACCAAATTCAAAAAAACCAGGTTTGTAAATTTGAACTCGATCTGTGAAAAGAAGAAGTAACAATCCCATTGTTTTTAATATGAAAAACAAAAACTAGATCAAAAAAGAAAACCGTCAGAATCTACCAAAAATCTTTAAACTAATCCTGAAGGGCCACCTGCATCCCGTTGCATCGGAATGTCCGTAGTTTGAGCCAATACTTTTGTTGCTTTCTTTTTCCTACCTGGAGATTTGCTTGATTGATTCTTGACTAAATAAGCTGATAAGACTTTGCAGTAATTTCTTAACAGTTTTTCGAAAGATTTCAATGGGCATATTTGTTTGTTGTTGTAATTCATCTGTGATATTTTTAATTATAGCTTTGATTTTTTGATTTACTGTTTCCTCTACTTCAATTACAGGTAAGTTTGATTTGACAACGTTAGAATAACTTAAACAATCCGACAAGTTTTTAATTAGATTTAGAACTGTTTTATTTAGCGCGATATCAGCTGGCACGCTCACTTCCTGTGTTTACATTAAACTTACTTCATGTATGAGAAGCCAAGCCTTTTTTTCTTCCATGAAATAAAAAGAGGAAAAGTTGTTTGAAATTATAACGGTAATCCTTGTTTATTTGTAGTTATCCCGCTTTCGTTGTGGTTTTTGATTGAATTTATCTTTGTTATTATGATCATTTTGAAAACAAATCTGCCTTTTTCAAGACTACTGAATTTATTTATTGCTTACCTGCTTTTTATTTGGTTTCTAAAATGCCTCGCATTAAAAGAATATCCAATTTCCTTGCTATGGATAATAATACTCTATATTATTCACTTGCAATAAATTTTTTTTGAACATTTTTTTTTGATATTTTCAAATATGTTGCTACTGCTTATGTTAATTATGCTTTGAATATTTCATCTATATGCCTCAGATTAACATAACACTTTTATAGAATTATGCTTGAATTATAATATATTATTTAAAATGTTATATATTTATATAAACTATTTCATGATGAAAATTTTTGTATATATGTTTTTTAAACAATTTTTCAGCGCATGCATTGTCTAGAAAATTTACCTACTTCAAAATGGCTGATTTCATTTGAATTTCCAATTAAATGGCCTAGAATTTTTACTATGTATTATTAGTTATTTAATAAACATAACTGCAGATCATTTTATAAATATTTATACAAAAAAAGTGGTTAAAGTGACGATTAGTATGCCTCCCCCCGAATTTGTCGCCAATATGGCAACCCAACAGTACGCAACCTAATGCTGTTTTGTTTACTACTTTTAACAATAGTTGATTTGAACATGAACTTCGACTATTTTAAGAAAAATTTTATATTAAAAGTAATAAAAAATATCGACGAAAGATGTTAATTTTGTTCTTTATCATAATTAAAAACTTTTTTACAACAATTAAGACACTGCAATTTATTTTTAATTTAAACACGAATTATCGAACTTTATTTCTTTTGCAATTTTTAATTGTCAATATGCGCTTTAAAAAATCGTCTGAATTCATATTTTACGAAATCGTCTGCATTCTTACATTTAAAGTCAGATATCTGTGTGGCGGGAAAGCTTCACCTTTTTGTGCATCCCCTTACTGAAACTCTTGCATTTATGCTGAGTTGCATCAGTGGAACTGCTTTTAACTGTGAATTGGCTGTTTCTTCAGACTGTTTGTGTGTGTGTTTATGATGTCTCATGTTAATTGAGAAAACGTTTTTGCCCCTTACATCTGGAAGTCGGGGATAACAGCCAATGATGCTATACATCCCATTGCTTTACTCCTTTCAAGATCTTCAAGTTAGATGCAATGGACTTCTTAGCAGTTCTGATTTTTTTTTTTTGCTCTATTGGCTGATTTCCTTAATAATTTGCTATATTTATAATTGTGCAAGAATAGTGGAATGGAAGACAGTATTTCGAATCAGCAGAATGGATGAAGGGTGAGTGGAATACATACTTTTTTTACAAGCTGTTGAATTTAGGAAATTATGCTTATTTGAAATTTTGTATGGAGAATGGTTTGATTGCTTCTTCATCTGTTTTTTCTCTTCTTTTGATTATGCATTGTTTCTGTTATCCACATGGTCTTTTGTTCAATGTGCTAGCGAAGCTAATAGGTTACTCGCATGTTTGAGCTACTACTCCTATGGTTGAGAAGCCGCATGATGTTTTTTTAAGTTAAAAATTTCTGCCCGGGGCCTTCAACAGATGCCGGAGGCATCGCATGCTCTAACTTTTCTTCTGCACCCAACAGATCTGCGCAGCCAATCTGGAAAAAAAAAACTTATCGGTAAATAAAATCATAATTTTAATGCGAAAAGTAACAATCGTCACTATTTCACATAATTGTTTGTTTACTTTGTCAATCATCTTCATTGGCGACTTGGTATCTTTGGCGCCATAAGGGGCACACTAAACATCAATTTTACCAAAAATTTATTGAATAAAAAAGAGTGAACATTTTGTAATTTATTTTCCTTAATTTTTCTAATAATTCCTGTATATGCTAAGGGCCATTAATAAATATGATAATAACATATATCAATAAAATTTGTATGTTAGCACTTATGAATGGCAGATTAATGTTTTGAAAAAAAAAAACTAACTTCATATGAGCTGTTCTTATTATAATTTTACTGTGTTGAAAACTTAAAAGGTGTTTTTCTCAGTTTGCTTTTTTTTTTCAAAATTTTGTCTGCTACAAAATGTTAAACTACATTTTATATTTACATTTTACAAATATTACATTTTACAAAATGCTAATACACATTTTATAGTAATTCTGCTCACTCTTAAAGGTATACGTAATAGAATTAGGGATGGATTTGTTAAAATTTTGATTAGATTTTTTTCTAAAAATGTTCAAAGTGAAAACATCCGATATTTTCCAAAAAATTGCACAAAATTTTGCAAAACATTTTTTTACAAACTAATATAGATATTAAAAAATGGATCCTAATTTTTGTTACTTGAACTATGAGGTCCCTCTCAAAAAAATGTGAGGAAAATATTTTGAAAACTGAACAAAGGGAAGCATTTTTAAAAAAAATGCTCAATTTTTTTTAAAAAAATTAAAATATTTAAATTTGTATCTTTTGATGCGAAAAATATCTCAGAAATTTTGATTTCTACACAGTTAACATCTATCTATCACAATAATTGTGGAATTTTTTTGGGGGGCAGTCCCCTTAAATAGCGAGATTTAATTGCCTTTCAGATGTACTTAATAAACCTAATAGTGATGCTTATGCTCTAATAAAATCTAGGTTAATTGCTCAAAATGCTGATTCTGAACCATTTCGTTTGAAAAAATGACTTTCGGGTATTGAGTCAATTTATAAAAAACCATCAAAATTTCTATATGAGATGCAGAGTTTAGCTGCTGATAAAACTCCATCTGTAGTTTAAAAAAATTGTGGTTGCAACTGCTACCTGCACAAATTCAAGCTGTAGTCTGCGGCGGTAGTTGATAACGCTAGGCCCGAACTCCCAATCTTTTGGCCGATCGAGCCAAAAGTGCACTTCAGCTCGGGAGATGCTATCTGGTTTATATAGATTTCAACACAAGTCAAATTGCAATTTACAAATCACAATTACAGAGATAATCAGCAGTCGATGCCACACTATTTATAGTCCAAATTTATAGCTCATTTCAGTTCACTTTAGTAGCGCTGCCACAATGACCCCTCTACAGTGCCTTGAAAGGGGGGAAAAGCGCTAATTAGATGATCCCTCTGCAGTACCTTGAAAGAGAAAAGAAAAAGCCAATTAGATGACCCCTCTACAATGTTTTCAAAAGGGTAAAAAGTGCTAATTAGATGGCATTCCGAGAAACTGATAATAGGATCGTTTACTTCTTAGTCTCTTTTAGTCGAAGCGCCTAGGTCTGCAGTAATTGCTACCTTCTTGCCTGCGAGCAAGTTGCTTTACTGTTTTCTGAAATGCTGCGACTTGCCTTTGCAAGAAGCCGACAGCGGCAGTTGACGATGAATATTAGTATACCTTTCCGTCAGATTCTGAAACTTTGGGTATTTTATCGACAATTTCAGAGAGTCAGTTCTAAATTCTAAGATTTGTTGCATGCGAACTGGAAAATATTGAATCCATAGAAATGTAAGAACTTGACTAGTTATCTTAGCGCCGGCTAAAGATCTCATTTCCTGAAGAAGCCATGATATATCTCCTAAGCTCCTATCTTTAAGAAAGGGTTTTAATATGGCCTCTTCGGAGGGTACAAATTTTGTTAAAATTCAAGATTTTAGATTGAGGTAGGACTGTTTAGTGATCGGAGCCCGAACTATGTCGGCAACATGTGTCAACACCTCTGCCCACCATGGAGCAATGAATTTTAGTCCTGTAGTCCGTGATACTGGATACCTAGGGTAAATTTGCAAAAATCAGAGGTCTACGTCCATCTGTTAGAAGGGAGGTGGTACTAATGCACTGTAAAATATTTCAGGACAATTTTTATTTAATGTAAGGGTCATAAAGATTAAATTATGAGGAATAAATGAAAAATTCCTGTTCTTAAAATTAAGTAGTTACATTTTAATAAAATAATAATATGTTTTTTTGCATTGAAGTGTTTTTTATAATATTTTAAGATTAACAAAAATGGGAAAATTCCCTATTTATTCTATTCAAAAAATTTTATTTTCATTTAAAAAATTGCTGTAAATATGGAACCTCTTAAAAATGTTATAAATATTATCTTCGAAATGCATGATACTTTATATATTTTGGTATTAAAAAATACATCAATAATTATTTTTCTATTTAAGAATTATTATTATTTTTAAATATATTACATGGAATAATTTCTAAAAATTTCTTCGTACCACTCCTGAAAGCTTCTTATCCATTTGAACTTGTCATATCAATATGAAATTTCGAGCTAAAATAAAATGTACTCAGAAATGACACAACACCCACATACACGTGAAAAAAAATTGAACTAAAAGGTGTCTAATGGGGCGAATAAAAGGTCAAAGCTGAATACTGGAAAAGTGTTCATCGCTACACATCTCACTGCTTAATGGGATGGAATTGTCGAAACGAGGTCGTCTTAGAATCCGTTGATATAACCATTAAACAGTAATTGAAAATAGATTCAATCGAAATTGATATAAATCAGAGTTCGAAGGTGTTTGCATATAAGATAATATTAAAATATCGATTTTAAATCGACAAATTTTCTCACTATAATCAGCATTTTTATTGTCACTTCTCCACCAACCCTCCCATCCTTCCGAAAAAAAAATGTTCGCCAAGTTCCTGGTTAGAGAGTAAGTTATTATTTCTTTACATAGATGGGGAAATGGAAATCCATGTCTTTTTTCAAAGCGCATTACTAGCGGCAAAAATAACTTAGATGCCATCTGTATAACGGTCACAAGTTTTCTCACAAAGCTACGAAGTATATGGAAATACATCCGTATTCAATGGAAAAATAAGACAGAATCTCTTTTTCTGCTGTTAAGTGCTTTTAAGATTATTGCAACATATTTTAATTTTTCAAATCCCAAATAATTTTTTGTTTGTAATGTGCACATTTTTAATTAAAACCATATATTAAATTAATTTAATGTTTCTCTTTCATTAAAGCGCACTTTGAAAATTATATATAAAAAAAGATTTTTTTATTTGTTTGAATTTTTTACGTACTTTCAACATATTAATTTTTATTTAAAACATCTATTTCGCTAGAAACCGTTCTGAGTAATTTCCTTTTCTGTATGCTTAAGTAAGTGTAATTTAAATTTATATGCTTATGCGAGCCTACTTTTCCTTTTTTAAGCTTGAAATGAAATTTCCTTTTTAAGCGCGGGAAAGTAAGGAATTGCACTTTTAGCTGCAAAGATTTTTTTCTCGGTGGAATTTTAATTTGTTTATACATAAAAAAAAGAGACATAGAAGTTTTTATTCTTTGACGTTTTTATAAAACATCACCAGGACTATTTTTAAGTTGTAGATGAAATCTTTTTAAATACGATTTATGAAGCAGCTGTATTTATGATTTTATGTTACTTGTTTTTTTTCTTCAAAATATTCAATAACAAATTTTCAGCATGAAGAATTCTACTTTATATATATTTTTTAAATAATTTTATGGGCATAATATAGTATAATCACAAAAAGTAATTTCAGTTAGAGTTTCGATTACTTGCGTATGCATACGTTGCTCTCAAACCAAATTGGCTTTTAGCCTGAATTTATAATTTCTTAGTTCTAATTTTCAAATTTGTAAAATATGCTCCTGAAATTTACTTTAGGATGAAAAATTCTAAAATTAGTTATTTAATTTATTTTACGATTAAAGATAAGATATCGTTAACAGCAATATTCTGGATACCGTGAAGGTTGGAAGACAAGATATATTCTCACTGAATAAAGATGTAAATAAAGTTTCGAAATCAAAACTTCCCCGTGAAAGATTCCAATGTTAAAGAATTTATTCAATGTACTTACATTTACCTAAGCTCTAAACATTGATTGAATTATTCCCTTTTTGTTTGCTGTGTATCTACATTAAAATTGTCTTGAATGAACTATACTTAAATCATATTAAAGCTAAACATATCTATTACGAATAATTTCAAAATGATATTTTTACGGGAGACGTGAACGCTCTCTCTAGCTCTGAAAATAAATGGGAGACTTCATATATTTTCTGCTAGGAAAGAGAGTTCTTTAAACTCATTGTCTAGCCAAAAATCTATTAAAAAAACAAATATTCTTATAATACAATCGGTTATATTTTTCAATTCCTACTATTACCACCGTTTCTCCCTATATATATATATCTTGTTCAAATTTTCAATCGTCAATAAAATACTTTTTATTCATCCAATCAAGTTGAAGTAAATTTTTTAAAACTTGTCGTAAATGACATTTGAGGTTAATACAGTTTTTTTTCAAATATTAATTCATTATTTTTTATTAATTAATTAAAAACTAATTTTTTCGCCTTTACAGTAGTTTTTTATAGTAGGTCGGGATTAGCCTGGTTGGTAGGGCGCTGGAATCGCATCTGTGAGTTCGAACCTGATCACAAATGTCTCCATGTCGAGAGTTATACCACAGGAGGTGATCCTTATTGGGTGCTGAGGGATCTATTTTCTCAGAAACTACTGCACCCCTCCTTCGGCTGTAAAGAGGAAAGCGAGAACAACAATTGTAACTATTTAATTAAAAGTAACTAAAATAAAATCTTTCCAAAATTCCTAAATTTTTCTAATATCCAAAGTAGGAATTGATTTAAAAAAACTGTTTTTTTAATATTATTTGTTTAAGTCTGATGTTAGGATAGCTATTAATTCCCAGCAAATGCATAAATAGTATTCATTTTTAATTTACTGTTGTAAAACTTGAAAGATATGTCTTTAAAAATGGCTTGTTGGTAATGCTGATGGAATTTCCCCCAATTTATTAGAAATTGTTAGCTTAGAAATCGTGTTTAAAAAGACTTATAAACCAAGAAAGAAATTTTTTTCAAAATAATCTAGCAAATCTTAAATAGAAATCAGTAAACTTTTAAAAAACTGAATGTAATTAAAACTGATAAAGTGCACTTTTGTTGATGAGGTTGTTTAAAAATGAATCTATTCATGAATACAAATGAATTGCATTATTATTCAAAAACTTACTATCTGAGTGTTCTTAATTGAAAATATTTTTAATCAAGTGCAAATTGTCTAATTTATTTTTAAATGCATTAAGAATTTTTATAGATAATGAATCCATAAAGTCATAGCATAATTGAAGCAAAGCTTAAAATATAAATCACAAGCATTTTTGGAAATTATCTTTTGTTTGTAAAATTTAGTTGATTAAATAACTTTTCCAAACATATTACTGATCATTAATGATAGGTTTTTTTAAAGCTTTATCAAAGTCTTTGTTTTAGAAAGAATACTTTAACCACAAATTGTAGATTTGATTTTAGAAACCAGAAATGCATTTTGCTTTTCATATTTAAAAGCCTTTTTTATCGACTCTCGGATATTGGTCTATAGATGAATTACTAATATCTTGAGATTCCGGTTGTTAAATGATTAATATTCAATTAAGGATGCAAGTATCCCCCTTAAATAAGAGTACATATTCTCATCTCTCTGATTAAGTGATAAACTTCAAATTTATCTTAAACTCATCATAATTGACATAATCCAGACTGCTTTATTGATTTCAATCAAGAGAAGCCTCTAAGAATGTTTGCTGAGAATTTTTCTTGGAAAAAAGGTAGACTTAGATAGAGGTAGGTATCATACATAACGAATGGCAAACGACCTGTTACTAATGCCGAGCAGCATCTAGCATCAATCTTGATATTTTTTGCTATTTATTCTTCCATTAATTTTGGTTCTATAATTAGAGGCAATAAGTGGTTCATCACTGTTTGAGTTAAATGTTAAGCAGATATGAAGGCCTAAGTGATAATTTATAATTTTAGGTACTAATATATAGCCCAGCCAATTTATTTCCTATATACAAGTAAAATTCTTGAAAAAATTGCAAAATAATTATGAACTATTTTTAGTTTCGAAAAAAAAAAACGTGTTTTTAAGATGAAATTTTTTTCGATATGATTTTTGCTATTCAAATGTGTCAAATAATGAATATATGTTATAAGATTAAGCAATTTCAGGATTGATCAAAAGAGGTTACGGAACATATCTTGAAGGATATAATAAGATAAAAAATATAAAAATAACACCGCTATTATATTTTTTAGCAACCTCGTTATATAAATAAATAACAACGAAGTACAAAATTTTATGGAAATTTTTATATTTCATTGAATGATTTGCTCATTTAATGAAATATTTCTTAGTAATTTTATGATATAAAAATGACGAACTGAATAATTTCAAATTATGTAAATGCTTTACGAGCCTACTATACACCTACAAGCATTTATCTTAAATGCTACCAAATCCCATGTGAAAGGGGATGATTTTTCTTTTCTTTTTCTTTTTTTCCAGTAGTTAATAAGTCTATAAGCATTCCAAATGGGCTTCTTTATGTAATAACAATAAAAATATTTTATTTCTTTTGCTTTTTGGCAACGTTTTAACAGACAGCATTATTGGTGCCCAAAGTAATGCCCGTGTTATCTGTGATGTGATAGAATTTGGAATAGGTTAAAATTAGGAAATTCAAAGAAATGAGAATGCATTTATTTCATTAGCATGAAAATGGATAATAAGACTTTTTTGTTTCTGTATAAATATACTTTTATATTTCTGTATAAATACACTTTTTTGTTTCTATATAAGGTAAAGTCTTGAAATATTACTCATGAAATACATAAAAACATAATTAGTTCATTCATTTTGATATTTTTATTTCTAGAAGAGAATCATAACGTATTGAAAATTCTGATGGAATTTATTAAACACATATAAATAATAATCATTAAAAATTTATTCATATAATAAAAAAATAATTTTATTTTATATTATTGAATTTTTTTAGGGAAAAGCAATAACTAATGTCTTCTGAGAAGGGTTTTTAAGAACGAGTTTTAATAAATTTGGTTCTTATACGAATAATAACAATAAAAATAATCATTGAGGCATGGTGAGTTAATAATAAAATTTCACGCTTCTGTAACTTTAAACGCTATATCTTTAAATAACCAAGTTTCAATTAATAGCGTAACAAAAAGTCTTCTTTTTCACCACTGAGAGCAATTTTCTATTCGCATCTATCTTTATACTTATTTCTTTGAGCATAATTAATCGTCTTAAGATATTATCTCCTCACAAAAAAAAAACATTTTTCTTAGACTATAATAAATATTTTCTTACAGCAAAAATAAATGTATCAAAACTTTCAGATGTCTTACGGCGAAATTACTTTCAATTCTAAAAAAAATAATAATATCATAAACAGGAAAAACAAGCCTAATAAAAAGAAGATGGAAAGTTATTTAGAGGAAAAACATTCTGGGAAGACACTTCTGCCTTAGTTTTTAAACTGAGAGAAAAATGATGGAAGTCATGGCAACATTATAATGTTTTTGTGTTAATTTCAAATCAATTTTAAACTCATCTTTGTCTTCTAGAAGATAGTTATTGGAAACGAAAAGTTATTAAATTAAGCAACTTAGGTGGAAAAAATGTTCTACATGACATTTGAAGAAACGGTAAATTGGGTAATTTAATTTTAAGCTGATTTATTTTCCCTACCAAATGAAGCAAAACATTTATTCGCTAGAATTATTGTAACGTTATGGATGAAATTTCCAAATATCTGCTATACACTTTATTTAAAATGACTTTTTTTAAAATAAAATTATTCTCAATGTTGTATCATAATGACGATCCTCGTTGAATTAGTGAAGGGTCACATCATAAAATAAAAGGGAAATCGTATAGGAAATTCTGTTACGTTTTTAATGGTATTTTTTATCAGAAGATTAAGGAAATGTCGATTTAATATCTCAAAAGATGTTTCCTTCCAAAGATACCAAGATAACAGAATGGCTGATAGAATTGCTTAATGGGACTTAAATATTTAATAAACCCTTTCCTGATTTAGATATTTCGAAAAATTAAGGAATGAATTATGAATCAAACGACTCTTTCACTTGCTAAATATATATTTTCTTATATATAGAAGCTTTTGTACTAAATTATATCGCCAGTTATATTTTATTTTTTAAATAACTTTGTCTATATTTTTTAATTTACAATCTGTCTAGTCCAAATTGGTTTTACAACGCGGTGGTTTTTTTTCTTACTAATAACATATTGTAGAAAAATTTTACAATGTATGAAGGTATATAAAAGTAAAACATTTTGCCACGAAATAACAAAATATTGCAGTTATTGTTTAAATAACGTTTATGGAAAATATTCATTCTTTATTCCACATTGTTATGTTATCAATAACGAATGCAATATTTAACAGAGAATAAAACATTCGATTTGTTCATCGCTTCCTCTCTTTCATGTCCGAAACACCATTTGCGATTAGAAATCAGTAAATGACTCAATAAAAAATTTAATCCATTGTACTCTTAAATTTAATGGGGAGAAACAGTGAGAAAATATAACTTCAGTGGAAGAAGATGAACAATCAGAAAATACATCTTAAGGTAAAAACAACGACATAAATAATGATAAAATACCAATTTTAAACTAAAACGATGAGAAATAAGGACAGAAAAACGTTTTCAAATGCTGTTACATAGGAAATACATTTTTTGGACATTTACAAACGTCGGAAAGGTGGAGGGTTTAACATAAAAAATTAAAAATACAGTCCTAAATAATCTAATTAATTTATTGGATTTATATTTGTCTAAGATACTAATTAGTTAAAATATTAATAGACTCCTTTTATGAACAAATAAAATCCTGAGCATCATAAAATCATAGATTAAATTTTTTGAACATGTGATTTAAAGACAAAAAACAACAACAACAACATAATTTATTACTCCATTTGTTCGTTGAGAACGCAAATGTTTTATGTATTTATATCGAACAGTTCTGGCAGTTCTTTTAGTAGTTAATAACCTACTAAAAGCTATTCTTCACCAACTAGAAGAATAGCTTTTAGATTATTAAAATATATTAAGGCATTATTAATATTTTGTGATGAATAGCCTTCATATGCCAGCTTTCCGCGTAATTCATAAATGAAATTATGACAAACTGGATGCACTTTCATTTCTTTATTCTACAGAAATTTGGAGAGAGTCGTGCTATCTTGTATTTCAGTCAAATCTGTTGTTTGCATAGCTCGTGCTCAAATCTAAGATTAAATATAGGAGATATGCTATTAAGAAAATGAGATCAGTTTTTTTTTCTTAATTCAAAACGGTACTTACAGTAGTAACCAAAGGTATCAAAATAACTGAAATCGGAGCTTGGTATTATATTGGACAAATATGTACATTGAATGTTTCATATACAGTCCAATCATATTAATGCAACCGCTGTCTACTTTCAACGTCAGCATTATATACGAGCACGTATTATCAACAAATTTGGTGGATTTATGAAGTTTGTTGCAAGCATTTGGGAAACATTTCAATTCTTATAGTCATGCAGGAAAGTAGAAATTTAACCGACGTCCGAAAGGGCGTCATTGACTTTCGGGTCAAGGGTAGAAGCATTTTTGGAACGGCTAATTTTGTAAACTATTCGCTGGGTGCCTTGGCAAAAGTATAGGGCGCATGGAAAAAGGGCACTATCTAAAATCAACGATGTGACAAATGTGGGGCACCACAGGTCTTAGATGGCAGGGGTGTAGGACGGCTGCGGAGATACGTTCGGGAGAATGAAACCGTTAATTAACTGACCACCCAGATGAAGCAAAGGGCTACCAAGATTATTTCCACAATCACGGTTTAACGAACCTTGCTGTGTATGGGGCCCCGCAGCATTTACTTTGTTAATGCATCTATGATGACTGCTATCCATCGGCTGGTAGAAATTTATAAGCCAGTACCGCAACTGGATTTTCACTAAGTGGAGACAGGTGACTTTTTTCGATGAATCATGTTTTATGCTTCATCGGATAGAGGAAGTTGGCTTATGCGGCCTGAAACGTCAATAGCAAACATAACAATTACCGGAAGGGTCCAATTTTGAGGAAGGGATATTATAGTTTGGATGATTTTTCGTGGTATTCTCTGGTTTGCACTCATCGTTAGAATATACGATGAGTGCAAAATATACGATGAGAATATACGATGAGTATATTTCTTTTGAGCCATCGTATATTCAAATATTAGAATATACGATGGCTCAAAAGAAATATACATCTATCCTTACGAATCCTGTTTACTCATACATTCAAATTGTTTTTCCTCAGGGTGATGGCATCTACTAGCAGATCAATGCGACATGTCATTAAGCTCGCAGTGTTCGTGCGTAATTCGAAGAGCAACAGGATCGGTTTACCGTACTCCCATTACTTGAACCCAATCGAGAATTTGTGGGGCCACATTCATCGGGTTGTTTGCACCATCGATTCTCACCCCATGTAACCTAACGCTGCTAGACGTGGCACTGGAGATGGCATGGCTTAACATCTCAGTGAACACCATCTGAAACCTAATTGAATCTCATCGCTTATATCTCACAGCTGTCCGCTCTGCAAAAAGCAGTTATTCTGGATTTTAGCATGTGTTCACATTAATGTGACTGGACCCCGTATTTTTTTTAAAAATAATATTTATAGAACTAGAGTTTTTTTTTTTTTTTTTTTTTTTTTTTTTTTTTGGTTTCAGAAAATATAAAAATTTTCTCTGGAAAAGGCTAAAAAATAAAACGTGAGACAGTTTTCTGTTAGGATTACATGACCAGAGTAATCCATGAAGTAAATATATAACCCAGCATTAATTTTGAAAAATGCCTCTGCCATTGTTCTATCTGTTTATATTATCACTGTATTGAGTCCTGCTTTTGTGAGATTGATAATAATGATACTCAAATAAAAAATGCACCAAGTCTGTTGAATTCGAAAGCAAATAAGAAGAGTGAGGTAATTAGATTACATCTGATTCTAGATCAAATATCTATATTACTTTATTACATTTGCAGCAATGATCTTTGGCAGTTTAAAAAGTTGTAAATAAGAAAGGAGTCTGAGGGAGGAGAAATACACTTAGACAGATAAACAAGGAAATGACCTTTCGTCATTGCTAATATAAATTATTTTAATTTTTATATACAAATTATTACGTCAGTGAAGTAGACTTGCTCACTGATCTCTAATTTACTAGACCGTCACGAAAGAAATATATTTATAAATATTTCTACAACTTATATACTAATTTATTTTTCTTGAAAGTTTTTAAAGGTAGTTACAATTTTACTTTGTATTGTCTTTGAAAATTATTACCTTGTACTGCATTCCAAGAATGCCAGATCCGAGCTACATTAGTTGTATCCTATGAATAATAGAGAAAGAAGAACTTTTATTCGTTTCTTTTCTTTTTCTGTCTAGACAAAATGGATGATTTTACTATTTCGTTACCCAGAAAAAGTAAAAGGAAATGAATAATTGTTTTTGTTTAAAGAAATCATGAAGTATACATTTCGCATACTAAAACATTGCTTTACTTTGATACTTTGTATGAATAGAACTTTCTAATAAATCAGTAAAGATATATTATGTAATGCACAAAACCAAATATGGGTTTACATTTCAAATTTCAACTACCTTGGCATTATATAGTAGCGAATATTGACAATGAAATGAGTATTACTAATATTCATGGAAATATTAACCATGAAATTTCTTTGAAGTCTAACAAAAGATCAACTAGTAAGAATTTAAATTTCAACTGAAGTGCATTTGATAGTTAATATAGTTATCTATATCAAAGTTGTATCTTATGAAATTTAGAAACTCCAAATAACACTTGAATGATATTTCCTTTTTTTGTAAAATACAAGTGCAATAAATTCCTTAAGGATAACTTATAATTTTTATGAACTAGAAGATTATTAAAAAACGATTATATCTATCTATCTATCTATCTATCTATCTATCTATCTATCT
>JAOUZG010040738.1:66064-84142 GCA_026289955.1 Argiope argentata
TATTATATATATATATATATAATAATGTTTCCTTTTTAATTTTATGAATTTTTTTCAAATTCTCCATTAAAAAAATGCCACATAGCAGAAAATAATTTTAAAAAACTCAGCCTTATATTTACATTATTTTAAAAATATTTGGCTTAGATGAAAAAATAAATAGTTAAGAGTAATAATACCTTTAAGTACTTTTTTATCAATTAGAACTTGTGGCCTGAAAAATAATGCTATTTTTGAAATGCTATACTCATATTAAGGTTCACAAAAAAACACTATTTATTTGTGATGTTTGTGAGCATAATAGCCTTTGAGAAATGCATTGAAGCTTAATAATTAAGACCGAATTCTTTCAAGTTCCAATATCCTCGTTTTCTTTTAAAAATAAACATTTCTAAACCATCTGAATTCAGAGAACAAGACTTTCAATTTAATATTATTTTTCAATCCCTTAAGATAAAAATGTACTCGGGCATTTTCCGGCAATACTGTTTCTTTTCAATAAAGTCGGTTTTGTTTTCAAAAGATATTACAGATATAAATCTGAAACTTTTATCAGTTATTTCTTTTTATGTATCATACACTTAATGCAATTCCAAAACTTTCACTCAAATAAAAAAAAATGGGGAATAATATTCCATGGGGCAATATTTTTTAATTTGCACATTTAATATAATACAACTTCAACAGTTTCATTTCATAATTCGTTTCTAATACATATATTTTAATTTTTATCTCGAAATTATGTATTTTTATTCAAATGCAAAAACATGAACTTTAACCAATAAAAATTCTTTGTCAAATTTTTACAATATTTTATGTATTGTTATTTTTTAATCAAAATTTAATTCAACTAGTCAGTTTGAAAGCAAACATAAAATTTTTCGTTTAAGGATACAAATGTTTAAAAAATATTCAATTTATAATCTTTCTCATTTCAAAATTCTTGAACATTGTTCAGTGCATTTAAGTGTCGCTTTTTAAATTTAAAAGTGAATTAATTTTCTATTAAAATCGAATAGGATTTATCAAATCCCTTTTTATGATAGAAAATGTATATTGCTATGGTCTTTTCTCTCGGACGAATTTCACATTGTGAAACTTTAAACTGAGACGTTTTCTTATACAGTCACATTTTGTCATGCCTTAAAATGTGATTTCTTCGAAATTGCCTCCTGCCTTTTAGAACATGCTTCTTTTAGACGTTTCTTCAATTTTCGCTGTAAGTAGAATACCATCCTGAAACACTCCAGACTTGTGGAAAATGAAATAGACCGTTAGATTAAATGTCGAAATTTTGATGAAAAGTTTAAAACTGATCGGAATAGAATTTCTTTACCTGCTTTTAAATAAAAAAGTTACTTTATCCATAAGTATGAAACAATCTGAATTGAAAAGTTTCTAAATTTCAATTTGCCGTTCTTATAGAGAAAATCTTTATATTTAAAAAAATATATTGTACTAAATCTACATATTTTGTTTGTAAATATTTTATTGTTTGTGAATACATTTGAGTATTTCTTAAGATTAGAATTTACATTAGCTGGGAATATATTAGCTGCCAGAATTTCTTAAAAATATGTTTTGATTATATAACTTCATTTCAGAATCAAATTTTATTTATTAAATGTCTGACGTCATTTCCAAATGAAATATGTTTTAGATTACAGATATTATGTTTGACATGTAATTAATATCAATTAGTAGAAATACATTACTGAATTCTCGACTAGAAAAGGGGAAATTGCTTTTATCTAGGAAAGTCTACTTATTCCTTAGAAATAAAATATTGTTCTTGGAAATGTTTTATTACACCCTGAAATTCATTAATGTAAAATAAAGTGGTTTATAACTTAAAATGGATTTTTTTTGTGAGTGGGTCATGTCTCTGATGCCTAGACAAATACAATTGAACCAACAAGTATCATTTTAAAGAAATGACATAATTTCCTAAATAAGGAGACCATAAGCATAACTTAATTATTTTTGAAAAATAGTTATAACATTTTAAAATCAAAAATATTCATCAAAAGGAATTAAAAAAATATGGAATAGTTCTCTTATGAAAAAATAAACATCTTAGAATGCAGCAGATTTCTGTTTGGAACACTTTGCTTTTCTGAATTTATATTTGCCCTTTCATAAAAATTAAGAAATAAAAAAGAACAAATTAAAAGATCAATTTGAGATAACAATCTATTATTTTTTTAGATTGTTATTGAATATATTAGACTTTCATAAAAATAATGTGCATAGGTATCTTATGAAGTCTTACATTTTTAATAATTTAGAATTTCATTTGACTTTTATTCTCTATTTTCTATTTGGTTTACAGAAATAATTCTTAAGTTTATTCTTGTTTAAATTGAATTATTTTTACAATAATTTTGTTTTTAAATCATTGTGTTAAATGCCATTAATTTAAAAAATATAGTTAATTAATAACTTTTAGTAATAATTTTAAGAATATAGTTTCGTCAGCTTAAACTATACTGTTAAATCAGTTTAGAGATAGAATTTACACATCGTTTCAGGAATTATGCTTAACAATTTAACTATATCGCTTGAAGCAAAAAATTTAAATTCATTATCTGTTTTATATAAGTCTCCATTTTCCTATTTTTGTTTTAATTTTTATTTGTGAAAATATTATAATAAACATGCAATGACATTGCTGTCATTTTCCTTTTTTTTGCCATTTTCAAAACTGAAACCTCAAGGATTTCTGTTTGTACTTAATAAAATTAAAGACACTGAAAACCTTTGTTTATTCATGCATCATATTCCTTAGATTACGTGAATTGAAATTTCTTTAAAATGTGCCCTCTAATGCTGAATTTAGAAAGCAGTTCCCTTCGTTTTGAAGAAAAATTATACTATTTAATTTTACCTTTTATTGATAAAAATTTATTAATTTAGTACAGTACACAATATAATAATAATATTATAAATTTTTAGTATTGTTTTCGAGCGTAATTATCTCTTTGAAAAGGAAGATATAAATTTATATATATTTCTGAGCTATGCTGAGGGATCAATGACTTCCTTCGACTTTGGGAGTAAAAAGAAAATTATAAAAATTATTAGAATTTTCTAGTGATATATCTATTAGGAGTGAAAATGTATCAATTTTCTAGAAACATTCTTTTCACTGTAATGAAAGCTGTAAATAGCGTTAGGCATGTCTGAAGCCATTAATTCGATTGCTGTACTAGTAGTGAGTCAGATCAAAAGAGTAGAAAATTAAGAGAAGCAGAAGTTTCGAGAGATAAGAATAGTTGAGCAAAGTTTCTCACCTCGTTACTTTCTCTGATAGTTTCGTGGTGAATTATTAGTAATTTCATGATTATGCATTACTGTTTGTATACTTTTTTGTAAGTTTAGACTTTTTTTGATAACCTATTTTTGTAATTTTATGTAGAAAAAAGGTGTTATTTCCTATTTCCTTTGTTGGGTTACTTAAAACAGTATATGAAGACTGATGTACCTTGATTTTTGTAACATTTCATTAATAAAATGTTGCAGAGAGACAGAGAAGGAAAAATTAATATTAAAGTAATTAGAAAATGTGTGTAAAGATTCACTTTAGGAATAAAATATGTATTTTTTTAATGATGTAACTTCTCTATCAATTCACACACAATGAGAAGTTGGTGCTTTTTAAATATATGTACTGTGCGCAAGGAACATTTTAGCGATGCAATGTTCAGTGAATAATTCTCTCAATGTATTATTAATATTATTTGAAAATTCTTCTGATATTTACAGCAGTATGTTTGTTCACATCGGGAATTTAATTTCATTATTTTTATATAACGTTAAATGCAATTTTTCCAAATATTTGGTTTCTTTTGTGAAACATCATTTACATTCAATATTAAAGATAAAAATTTTATGTAATTTTTTATTGATAAAGTATACTGCAAATCATTATTTTATTATGCTGAAATTTCTTAAAATATAGTTGGTGATAATTTTGAAAACAACAGAATGAATTTTTTTAGATAGAGCGAAAGTTGAAATTAAACATTAGGAAATATAATGCGTGATTATTTACTATGTATTAATTATATGTACATTGTTGATGAAAAAATAATTTTGCAATATTTTTGCTTTAAGAGGATATATAATAAATTGGCAACTAAATAAAAAAGAAAAGCCCCTCAAATTATTTACTAGCCACCATACTGATAATCTCTAATTTTAATGGTGTAGCGTATTAACGTTTTCTAAAATTAAATAAAGATGAAGAATAAATTGAAATCTGAATTGTATTTTCATTCTTGTTTTAATTAAAGATTAAATAAATAATTTAAGCCAAACAAACCGAAATATGAAGACATTATTTTCTGTTCTGTTTGTTTTACTGACCACATTGCGAATTTTTTGTTAAACCAAGCCTGAAACTCGAAAGATGAAATCCTACCATAAAGGTATAGTGTATTGATGAATTGTGTGCAAACAAAATTTAAAAGTCCATTAAGAAGTTTTGGAAAGGCAATCGATTCTTAAATTTTAAGAAGTGACATATATGAAAATATTATTTGATTCTAAGCTTATTTATTATGGTGAAGCTATTATGTGTCTGATTTCAGTAATTCTGTGAACACAATAGTAAAGGAGTTATTCAGAAATGGATTTTTCTGTCTCTTCATCCCTCCTTAACCTTTGCTCAGAATAGCCCATTTTCTTATTTCTTTAGGTCTTTCTATCTATTAATTGTGTATAATAAACCGGCTTAATACAGACATATAACTTTTTTTTAAAATATGATGGGTTTAATTTCTACGAACTATAGGAAAGGTTGTATAGATATTTTGCAAAATATCTTATTGTTAGAATCATTATAACAGAGAGATTTTTTTAATAGGAATCTTGCAAAGGGACATATATTTAACAAAGATATGCCAGAATTTAAATAATGATATTTTACAATAAATACGTAAAGACATCTCTGACATTTAAAGTATTATAATAAAAGAATTTCTACTCTCTTGATAAAGTAGTTTTCTTTGGATCCATATAGATGTTACTCTTTATTCGATTATTAAAATACTTAATAATCTTGACATCTCGAATGATATTAAATTAAATATATTAGAATCAAAATTTTCTAAATAAATATATCAAACAAATAAACAGTTAAAAATTACTAACAATATAATTTCAACAAAATACTAACTGGAATCCAGAAGTGTTCATTAGTTAGTTTGTTTATGATTTTTACTTAGCTCAGATGCCTTTTCTACATTTCAATAATTAGTTATGATTATTAACATACGAAAGAGTTTTGCTTGTCAGAAATCTTATGCACCAATCTTTTAATAATGCTTCAAAAGCATTGTCAGAATCAAACTAAAGCGAAATCTGCGCTAATTGCTTCATTATGTCACAGTTACTCATTTTGTTGAAAACACATATTAACAGGAAGTAAAATTTTCTAGTTTAAGTAGGAATTCAGTAAGAATAGTTGATTAAGACCACCGATGGTATGAAACGTAATGTATTTTCCTCTCATTAATTTTCAAGAAGAGTGCGAAAGAAAAGATTGATTTTTAATATCCCTTACTAACAACTATTCAGATACGTTTTTGAGAAATTATAATTATTTCCACACAAAAGGATCTTTTTATTATATATACTCAATGCTAGCTTTTATTTAATTGAAATGTTACATTCCAATTCAAAAAATCAAAACCAATTTAATAGTTTTAATATTACTTATAAAGAATATAAAATACCTTTGAAAGGAAAAAAAATATGCACACATATCGAGACACATTTTTGATAGGTTTTAATATGAGTACTCTTAATTCAGAAAAAGAACTACTATATTTCTAAAAATGAACTTCTCCAAATTGTTCAAACTTAATAAAAATGAGCTATTATTACTTCTCATTATTTTAAAACTTTTAGATTCTGTTCCAGAGGACAAAAATGTTTCAATTTCATTGAATAAAATGAACTGATTCTGATATTTTCTTCAATTTATTTCATATTAAAGAAATAAACATCAGACAAAAAGAAAATATAATGTTCTTTACTGTCAATTTAGTTTGAATATTTTATATTCAATTTATTTTGAAATTTCTGTTATACATTTATTTCATTATGGAAAAGTATTTGCTGGAATTCAATTGCAGCTAAAATAAGGATGTTTCTAGTTCCTTTAAATAAAAATTATTATCCAGAAATTCATTATTCTAGAAATTTAAAGACCTAATGACACCAATTTCCTTAATAATATTCGACTTTGTTGAGAAAAGGAATCTTCTATTGCTTTTTCCAAAATGAAAAGAATTACCTAGTTATTTGATATTCTATTCTTATTTTGAATGATTTAGTTTGTAAACGTTTTTAAAGAAACCTTGTTAAAAATTTGATGAATGTTGAAAGTTGTATGTTGTTATAAAATGAATGAATGTCTTATAAAAGTATTTTGAAAAAATAAAATAGAAAGCATTAAAATCGTACTTAAGAGATGGAAGATTTTAATAGAATGAAGGATTCTTTTTCTCTCAGTTTCTTGCTTCAGAATCTTTATGGTGTGATTTTTCAAAGCTATATTAGTATTTTATAAAAAATTGCTGAAATTCTTGATTTTTTTTAACATTAAAGACAAATGCAAAATTCTTTGAATATACTTATTGCGTTTTTAAAATTTTTTAAAAACATAAAACCTTTAAATGAAGCGTCGTCAACTGTGAATTTTCTAATCATGATTTCACATACATAGACATACGAACAATGGCTGTTCTCTAGACCGTACACTCTAGACGCTTTTAAAGCTAACTACTGTTTAATCAAAAATATTTTAAAGAAACCATATTTTGTCTATATGGAAGTCTTTGCCATATATCGTTCAAGATATACTGACAACGACCGTCTGATTTTGATAGTAGAACCTGAATTCTAATAAATATTATTCATAGTTCAATAAGCTCCAGATAATCTGACCTGAATTTTTTTTATTTTTCAGCACGTTATAAAGATAAATTTATATTACTTAGTATTTCGCTTCCATAACATATTCAAGTTAAGTTCTTGTCCAATTAATTTGACATTTCAAATAATTAAATTTTCTCTATTTTTTTAAGGAAAATACCATCTGGCCTATGATTACTTGAAATAGCTTGTCATCTAAGACACTTCGTAATACTTTGACACAGACGTTAACAATAGAAATTTTTTTCCTACTTAATATTTATTATTATTGAAATTTATTACTTTCTTCAATATTAGCACGAACAATTTTGAAATTGACTCTGAATATTAACTGTATTAATGTTTGGATTATATTAGCTCTCCTCCAAGAACTGCCTAGCCTAATTGACATAAATTTTTTTACATTTTTCTTACTTTTATAATTTTCAATGTGTTAACCTATCTAGATAATTATTTTGAACAGAACTACAGACAATTTTCTTTTAATACATTCTAAACTTTTTATAGCTCAGTAACAAAATGCTGATTAAAGAAGTCTATACATTTTTGATAGATAATAATTAGATTATTCTGTCTATGAAGACCACTAGTCTAATTAAACAGTTACAAGTTTAAAACTATGCCATTCATAATACTTTTGATGCATGAATTATATTATCTGAAAATTAAGCCGAGCATTTTAATGATATAATTGAAATTTTATAGGGAAAGTCATTTTCTGTATGATGAATTCCAGTTCGGCAATATGCTTAAAATAATTTGAGTGGAAAAAACATCAATAGATTAGTTGATGTTCTTTCTCACTCAAATCCACCGTTCTTTAAAATATATCATTGAAAGAATTGCACATTTTGAGCTGTATTATTCTGTTTTACGAGGTCTTTGACGAATTTAAAAATTAATTATTAAATATAATTAATTTTTTAAAACCCTTGACCAGTGCTCTAAAACAAAAGGCAATTGTTTATGTTAGGTAATTTAAAAGTTTCTATGTTAGGAATTCGGAAGAAAAATTCGTCTTTTTTTCCATCAAAATTATTAAGAAAAAAAAGGCTTTGATAAGCTTCGTTTTTATCAAACCAATAAATCAGCTAAGGTGAATCAAGGTTTTGCAAAAGCAAACATTTCAAATAATTCACGTGTCTAAGCAAATTAAATATTACTCATGGAAGTATATTTGTTATAGTCTTTTAATGAATTGCATATTCTTTTAATAAATGCAAAGATATTTTTTCTATATAATAGATTATGATTAATGCCCTGGAAAATAAAATATTTTGCAAATAAATTTGATATAGTTCCTTTTCGAAAAAGTGTGTGACTCATGTAGCAAAATTTCTCAATGGTTTTGATTACATCTCGAAACATTGTTGCGATTCATATGATCATTTGTTATTTTCGTTGTAAAACCAGCAAAATATAATTTGGTAGCCAATTTGTTTAAATAGGAGATGAAAATATATACTGTTATTATAGAAGAAAATGCTGTTTACATTCTATACTCAAAAAGATATAATTTTTCAATAGGACCATTATTTTTTGATTTTTTGAACAAAGTGGGCAGTCCATTATATTTAGCAAAATCTTATCTGCTGTAACTTTTTGAATGGAAACAGCGGAAATATCAATGCACATGTTTGTAATTTTCAGTTTAAAAAAGAACTTATCTATGTTTAGAAACAAATATCAAAACACAAAAGCCACTGTTTATAAACAGTCGCACAAAAAGCAGCCTTATTAGAAGTTGATACTTTTCTTTTAGTAATTCCAAGTCCGCAAGACAATACATGTTAAACAATAAATAAGGAAATACGGATCTATTTTTCAAAAAGAGCTTTTAAAAAGTTAATATGCGGGGTGGAAGGGGTAGAAGGTAGCAGATTCTACTGAATTATATTTTTCCATTTAAAGACTCATTCATCTACTTTTTTGTTAAATACTTTCCTCATAAATAAATAACCTTTTTAAATACTTATTATTTTGAAAAAAAAAACACATTAATTATTATCTCTTTAAATAAATTTTATCGTCTAAAAAAGTTTTTTTTAATTTTCATGATATACATTACAGGTCAAAAATATTTAGTTGTTTAAGAGAACCAATTTATTCCAAATTTTAATAAATAACAAAATTTTTCCTTCGTATTACAGATTTGATGGAAAATTTTCTTGCTCTAAAAATCTAAACTATTTCCGTTGTTAAAAAGGTATGATTTAAAAACTGTTTTTAAGACCTTTAGTTTTATTTGCAATATTATCAGCATAAAAAATAAAGAATTGTTGAATATCATAAAGTAATTTTCAAATTAAATTAAAATAAGCAGATTAATTACAAGAAGATGAAAAGATATGGTTCCGAGAGTCTTTAAGGAATAAATAAGAAATAAATAATTTTAAATATTGAATGTGTTCAAAAATTTGATTTCTGTTAAGTTTCAAAAATGCAAAATAGCAAGACATGGATCTAGTATACGGTCATGCCGAATCTTTAACTAGAAAATTTTAACAAGTGAATCTGTTTCCAATTGTTCAGCTTCTGAGCAATCTAGAAACCTTTGTCAGAATTTCAAACCCTTGAACTTTTAAGATGAGTGTAGAGTTACTTCTATCATCGGTGCTGTAGGAATGTAAAGCTCATATTCTAAATATTCCCCAAACACCCTGCATTTAAAAGTTAATAGCATTGAGCTAAGGATTTAACACATTTCCACCAATTAAACAGAGTGAGATTTTGAATTATAAACAGTCTAAAAATAATTAATCTTAGAATTAAAGCTGATTGGAGATAAAATTTTCTAACAATTGATTAAGTAGCAATGGTTTTTAAATCACAAACAACTTCAGATCACCATATAGTTTTAAATTGTTAAACATCATCTCTATCATTACTAAAAGTTCTCAAACGTTCTTTCAACAATGCTATGGTGGACACTAAAAACGGCTGGACATCGTTGTGAAATTCGCCACTATTTCGTTGAATGTCATTCATTGAATATCAGAGGCACATGCTTCGTTCATCAGAGACGCTCGCCTAGACCATATTGGGGGACAGAGATAATTTATGAGCATATTTAAAGGAGGTGTCTAAGCATATATTTTATGAATTAATATAATCCAGGTGGGATATTTTTTTTAACTATTAGAAAATTAAGAATTCGGGCTGTCATCGCAGATTTCGAAGGAATATGGATTTTTTTTAATTTTTGGAAAAGAAATGCGCTTGAACTCAAATTATCATAGGAGTGAATTGGTTAAAACATCTGCATGTCTTTGCATCTGTAAATCACAATCAATTTAAAAGAATAAATGTGGGAAAAAAGAGTGAATAAAGTTTTTTTAAAAATATTTGATGAAAGACTGATATAGTTAGTCTTTCTGAGAGAAAACAGAAAATATTAAATTTACAATTGAAGACAATTAGTAACAGAAAGATATGGTTGAAATGAAACTTTGCAAAATAAAAGAACAAAAAGAGAATAGGACCAAACGATAAATTTTGGTTCTTTTTCGCTGGCTTCATTCGTTATCAAATTCAATCTTTCCTTTATAGTTGCATTTTCACTTTAAAATAAAGTCGATCCGGCTGGTTTTTTTTTATTCCAAAAGGTCATTCTCTCAGAAGACACTGACTATGATTTACTAAGGCAAATCACACTACCCATTATTGAAATTGATGGTTTTCCATCCTTTGGGTTTCAGTATGACAAAAGGGATTCTTTATCACTGCCAAGCGAGTTCTGAAACCTAGGAGTGGAAGTATTGTCAAAATCCTTGTAGAATTCTGAATATTTTTGTAGTCTACATCATCTGTCGAAGTCTTTTCTCAGTAGTACGATTTTCTCTTCAATCTTTGCATTTTTTTTGTAACTGTAGGTTCTATTCAAATGACCAGACGTACTTTTCTGATAAAACATCGCCCTTTTCCATCCAAATGACCAGTATAATCGAAAATAGGGTAATAGAACAACGTCTAACAATCTGAGTAGAGAAAATGTTGAATGCTGAGTTGAGAAATGTTGAAATATCAATTTTTGAAAGCACACAAAAGGGTTATGTTAAGACTAGCCTATTCCTTGCACATTCATTAATATAAAGAGGAACATAAGTGGGCCCCGAATCTCTCTTACAGCGGTACACAAATCTTATTTACTGTCGAAGAAAGAAAACCCAAATTTAAGCAAAAAATGATCTTTTCAGAGTTTTACAATGAGCTTTTTTACAACTGCAATAAATTCAACTCTTTTATAATTACTAACTACAAAATACTATTGGAAATGCTTTGAATAGACTTTATCAAAATTCTGTAGAAGAAAAGCAGTGTAAAAGAAATCAAGAAACAAGTGTCACAAAGTTTAACAGAGCGTAAAAATATGTTGAACTATTGCCAAAACAAATAATGGAGAATAGTAAGAATTTACGTTTGGAAATTGATTCCGTATCTTCAAAAACTATTATGTCATGAAAAGAGTTTTAGAATTATGTTAAATATCAGAAAATTACTTATTTGATGATAGTGATTTCATTTCTGTCAAATATTTTATTTTAAATACATTTGTTAAAAGTAAAACACAATTTATAACGATAAATTTCTAAGATTCACCTTTATCATTTTCTGATATTGGGGTTAAAATTAAAATGGTGCTTTCTTTGGATTAGAATTTTCACTTCTGCTTTTATTCGTAGAGTATGCACATATTTTTGAAGTAATTCAAATTAATTAAATTAGTCTTTTTTCCAATTTTTCTAATACAAAGTGAATTTTTTAAAAATATTTTTATTTTTCATTAATATTTAATAGCCCTAAAGGTGGTTTTGTTCCATACGAGCTAATTATGAAAAGATGCTGGTAGCTCTTAAAATACTAATTTATTCAGATAGATAAAAAAAAAATATACTGACAGATTTTAACTCAAAAAGAAAAAAAAATGCTAAAAGTCATATTTAGCCATTTCAAAATGTTATTAATTAAAAAGATTGTTAATTAATCTTATAAAGCCGCTTATAAAATATCTACTTGAAAAAGTACGAATTCTATTAACATTTAGCAATTAGTGTATGATTTCGTATTTTTGAAGCAAAATGTTGTTGCGTAAAATATTACTGTTGGTTTTTTTTAAAGTTGATTGTTGACTTTAGTTTTTTTTTACAGTTTCATTTTTATTTTAAGTATTTACAGCCGTTTCTTCAAATATTTTATAATCGTATAGTGAAATTCTGATCAATCCAATAAATTAAAATCTTTTATATTTACAGATTGAGAGCATAAACGTTTCCATACAAAAAATCTTATACATAAAATCAAGGTAAAAAATATTCTTTTTTATGGCGTTTTTAATTCCGCATTGAAGAATTGCGCATTGAAGAATTATTACACTTGAAGAATTGAAATATTCTTGCAAGTGTAATACACCCCATTCCAATGATTTATCGCCAAAGATCATATATCAACAAATTTTTTCGTAATTATTTCTTCTCAATGGCATATGATCACTAATACAAAAGAACATGTTTTCTTTACTATGAGGCGCACAGCTTTTATAATTGGATTTCGAAATTAAAAACCAGAAAGTTGATGGCATTCCTGACTTCACTCAAAGTCATGTGAGGGATTGAAAAAGGAGTGACAAATTTATTATAACGATGCAAGAATGTTTCGAAGAGGTTATCCCCGCTAAATTTTCTGTTTTCCCTCAAAAATAGATTTAAAAAATAAAATTTATTAATTCTAAATCTTAATCACAGATCATGCAGAGAATTGAAGTTGACACTTTGGAAATAAACAGCTTAAATGTAGTGATATTATCATGTGTGTTTCGGTTTGAGGTTTTTGAGGCCTCAAAATGCGTAGGCAGCAAATTAGAGATTTATCACTTTTCAAGCACCAATTTTTCGATTTAAGGGTTATTAGAAAATAATACAAAATGGCGATTTATTGCCAAAAATCATTTAAAAATAGTAATTTAATTTGTAATTCAAAAGTTTAAGCAACGTTGTTTTTTGTTAGATTTTTGTTGTTAAAATCTTTTTATCATGTAAGAACATAATGTTTTATTGGTTTGAGACTTTTGAAGCCTAAAAATGAATGGACGGAAAATTGACAATTTATCTCTTTTGGGACATTAATTTTCAGCTTTAAGGGTTATTAGAAAATATTAAAGATGGTTGTCACATTCGGCTACTTATCACCATTAAAAAGTTACTACTTCGCACGAATGTCCCCCATGTTCCCGATTCTTGATAAATCGATGCATGTGTAGTCTGATGATCATATGATTGTTTCTAACCTATTTAAAGTGATTAATGACTTCAATTAGTTAATACAAATAATGCCTTAAAAATAATAATGGCTTTGCATGATAACATGACATTTGAGATAGAAGATATCAATTTTTTTTTCATCTTATCCTCAAAGCTCTTACAGCTGTTATATTCACGGACTGCAGATGGATACATATGTGGAAGAGTGATTCATTATATTCAGCATTTAATACTAGCTTTATTATATTAGCAATCAGCATGCAAGTTGAATGGGAAAAGACTTTTTTGTATTCCTTTAATAAAGGAGAAAATCTTTTATTTCATTTAAATAATAATGAATAAGAAATAATAATAAATTGTATTCATTGTCAATTTAAACCTGATCGTGTATCAAAAATTTTTTACTTCTTGATGACATGTAAACACCACTTCTCAAGACTTTTCCCAAAAAATTCAGAAATGCATTGATTTTCAGAAACGCTTAACGATAATATGTTACACCTGAAATGTGAAACTATATCGAGAGTAATGACGATTAAGGTACCATGATTATTGGGTCACTGCTTTAAAAGTTACTTCTTTCTATTATCACCCAAGAATACATAATTATAAATTAATTACACAAATATTAATTTATAAATGATTTGTAAAAATTAATACTTTGAAAACATTTTGATGTATGATAAGGAAATGTATAAATAATTAATTACATTATGATGAGTTTTTAATATATATATATATATATATATATATATATAAAGCGGAATTAATTTATATTATTCTCATATAAAAGATTTTGTGTTTATTCTCTCATATTATTTTGTTTTTGTGTATTCTTATATAAAAAGTACAAAATAAAAGATTTAAAAAACAACAACAACAGAGATTGAAAGTAAAACATTTTTACTTAAAGTAACATCATTTTAGAAGTTTTGTAAAATTTGAAAAAATAACGAGTCCAATAAAGATGAATCAATCAATAAATAAACTAAAACTTTTTACATTGCTCACATTGTTTGAAAATGCCTAACAATATTTTCGAAAATAAACAGTAATGTTTTTGGAACATATTTAGTTTTTAGAAACTTGAATGCTATAACAAGTATTTGGTTGCTATATTTTCTGAAGAAGCTTTTTACATTTTTATCAGTGCGTGTTAGAAAAACTGCATTTCTGAAGTTGGTTTTTACGTTTCCTAGTACCAACACAAGAATTCTTACCAGATAAATTTATTTCAGAAGTTATATTTTTCCTCAGCGATCCGTCAAAAAAATATCTATCATCCAGCTGCGAAATGCTGTTTTGCCTTACGTTTTGCTTCAGTTATCATAACAAAACATCCATCGAAGTTAGCAACTGATTTAGAAGTGAAGAGTAGTTTCTTTTCCTGCTGGGTTTTGTGACTGACAAACCCTGCTTCCGATTTGGTTCTTCCCCACAGAAAGTTTTTTATTCTTCGGAAGAAATGCGCTTTTCACTGTGAAAATAGAAATACTTGAAATAATTTTCAAAATTTTGCTTATGATAAGCTTAAAAAAAATTGTTTAGATTGAATTTTAGATTATTTTTATACGCCTTTTGCAAAGGTTAGGAACGAACATTAAATTTCAATCCCCCATTTTTAACATAAATCAACAAAGAATGCTTCAAATAAAATGATTTATCTATAAGGAAACTTCAGGCTGAAATTGGAGTTTCTGGTATTTGATTGGAAAATCTCGATAAGAAATTATCTTAAAAACAGTAAATAAAATTTTGGTTTCATCAGAATTAAAAAAACGTTCTTGGTCATTTATTTTAGATCTCAGGAGTATCAAGGGAAAAATTTATTTATTTTAATTAATTAATTTAATTTATTTAATTTTTTTAAAAATTTATTTTATATTTTAGTTACTACAAATATAGAAATCAATCTTACGATAAGCATACATGCATATTGTTCAATATCATTATCGATCGACCTATAAGATTTTTGTTACTGTACCTAATTGTTTTTTTTACTAAGAAGAATTCCTTTTTTCTCTACATTTAGACTAAATAAACATGAAGAATATCAAAATGAGACAAAATACTGAAATGTGTTATCAATGATTTTCTAAAACAAATTATGATAAAACTATAATACAAAAATGAGAAATTTTCTCCCTTCAACTTCCTGCTTTCCTAATTTTTTCATTATATTGTGTTTTTAGCAAACATTTTATCTCATTGTGACATGAATTAAATAGATATTTTGAATATTGTGTTCGTATATTGATAAACTTATTTCAAATTTTATATGAACTCGTGCAAAAAGGTATTTTGAATTTCCTTTGCTAATTCATTGCAGCTCCAGCTTTCTTGCTTAGGATATAAAATATTCATAGATCATAAGACAGCAACTTTTTTATAGATTTGCCATAAAAAAACTCATTTAAATACAGAAATTTTATATAAACCTTACATGGTAACATTCATACATATCACATTTTTAATTGAGTTTTTATCAAGTCAGAGGATGAAGTTGTTTTTGAGATGTGACTTTTGGCGTCAACAAAAATCCGTAGGTGAAAAATAATAAAATTCGTAATAAAAAAATTATTATTTGAACGAGCATCCAAAAAAATCAGCTTTTAATAAAGCGCTGCTATTGCATTTTGCAAAAGCTCTGATTTAAAAAAATAAGTTAATGACTACAACAAATAAAACCTGGAAAATTGTCATTTCAGCACGTTATTATATGAAAGGAAATAATATATTTATTTTTTATAACAATAAATGCGAGACAAAGTTTTTTTGATCGTTTGCAATACTAAAGTGACTTATTCAATGAAACAATTAAAATGAATTGAAATATAATTTAACGAGCACGTGGTGCTTGGACGTTCAAGAAATTGTGTTCTGACATGATACATTGAAATATTCATAAGCAGATTTCCTTTTAATCTTTTTTTATTGCTATGTTCGATTACACAGACTAACTAACGCATACAGACGAACTTGCTTAAGATTGGAAATAATCAATAATCAGATGTCGCAAATGTCACCTGAACATGTACACTATCTTCTAACTTTCCACTACATACAAACGACATTCTATGAAAGACTGTGGTACGAAAATGAATTAATTTCCCATCTTCATGACATTTTAGTATTAAATATTTGTTCTTTGTTTCTTTTGTATTTCTTTCCATGATGTTTTTAAAAGTACTTTTCAAAACGTTTACATTAGAAATAAGCATAATTGCATAACTAGAAAATATTAGCAACTATTTTTACATAAATGTTTGAAAACATTGTATCTCATGCAAATCTCATGCAAATATCTTATTCAAATATCTTCAACAGTTTAATTTAGAAAACCATAGCATATTTTTGAGGAAGAAAAATGTACTGTTTATAGAATTGTCGGTTGATTAGCGGATAGCGCTAGGTCCAAACTCAAAACCTTAAGGTTAGTAGCCGAGTAACATACCGATCAAGCCAAAAGTCGATTTCGACTCGAGCGATGTTAACTGATTTATATAGCATTCACCACATACTCTCCCACCAGTGAGTCGGTGGTTCGACGAGAGATACCTATGTGAGGTTTTGTTGGTGATGTTAACAACTGACATATTTAATGCGCGTTTAGGTCTTTGAGTTGCCGATAGAGGGTGCCACAACAGTTGAAAGAAGCTAAGTGCGAAGTTTGCGTAATCAAGGTCGGTCGCCGGGTTACCATTGTCGGTAGTTAGTGGATAGCGCTAGGCCTGAACTCCAAAACTTAAGGTTTGTAGTCGAGTAACATACCGATCAAGCCAAAAGTCGACTTCGACCCGAGCGATGTCATTTGGCTTATAAAGAATTCACCACAGAATGATTGTTCTTGTAATGCTGGATGATATATGACTTATTGATTCGAAATTCTTGAGTTAGGATATCTCATTTGTTGAATCTGATTTTCTAACGAATAATTATAAATAATAATATTATAAAATGAATGTGATTTTCATTTTGGAAGGAATAACTTAAACAGAGATTAATGATTAATTAATGTATGTTTTTGGAATCAATAATGCAATGACTATTTGCATTTCTAATTAAAAACCCTAAGAAACATTTCTAATTGGATGGTTAATATTCGTTTAGAGATTCAAAATATGGTGCATTTTTATAATCAACAGATTATGCAAGAAAATGTTAAATGTATCCTTGCCACTTTGAATTTATTTGATCTTGAATCGTTTAATTAAAGTTGCCTTATATTTATTTGATGAATCCAGAGATCTGACTTTTTAACGAGAAGTCACAATCAATGTCCTCATACAATTCCTTTTCTTAGGGAAAGCTCTTTAGTTGCTTCTTGTAAGCCATTTCTCCTTAATCCCCCAAATGCTAATTAAATTCTCGGAAATAGTAAGCTCCAAACTTGTTTCAAAGAGAAACGTGACTGGCACAAGACTCGAACTTTTCCGAACTAATTTGTTGATTTCACTCCAGAGGAGTTCTTACAATGTCTGACAAGCGTTTATACTTCAAACGAGAATGCTACTTTAAAGACAGCTCCGGGCATAAACAACAAACGCGATTTGCGAGGTTGGAGGCAGGGAGAATTCTGTTAATCACCATTAAAAGGAAATAGTGCCAAACAAATATAATGTATTTTGTTGTTTTATCTTCTAATAATAATTACTGTAAATAGGATAGAGAAGCAGAGATCAAGAAAAGTGTCTATCGAATGCTGTGCAAATTAAAATATTTTAATGATGATTTATATTTTTAGTTTCTTATAATTATAATTTTTAGTTTTTTATATTCAAAGGTGAAATATTTGCATTTAGGAATACAAACATTTTTTCATACAGTTAAGCATATATATATATATATATATATATATATATATATATATATATATATA
>JAOUZG010040738.1:84152-130259 GCA_026289955.1 Argiope argentata
ATATATATATATATATATATATATATATATATATATATATATATATATAAATTTAGGGAAAAGCAGAAAGCCGTGCATATTGTTTTTGAAATTTCTGGAGTGTCATTTGGGTGTTGACATTGTAAATTTAGTCCAAATGTTCTATTTGTATTTGTCATGCGGATGTAACGCTTAGAATAAATTGACATGAACATAAAATACTACCTTCGGTGTACTTAGTTCCCCCTGTTTTCAGAAAATATTGTTTAAAGACAAATAAGTGCTATTTGAATAAAATAGACTTGATGTAACGAAAAAATTACAGAGGGTTATCTGAATATAAGAGTACACTTCGGAAATTCAAACAATGAAGAAAAATATTTATTTTTTATTTGCAATTCTGATTCACGATGTTTCCAAACTGAAGTAATAAAGAAAAATATCAGTTTTGTTAAATAAACTTCATTTTGGAAGCTCCAGGGAATTTAATATTGAGTTTTCTTGAATGTAGGTATGGATATCTCATTTTTTATTTCTTCTAAATACGTATAAAATCGTCATAACAATTTATTATTTTTTTCAAAAAAATTTTCTCTTCAAAATTCTGACATTTTTTCCCGATTAAAGATTATAATTTGAGTATTATCAGCTGAGAACATGATGTTGTATTGGTTAGAAGATATTGGAGTTTCCAAAATTTACAGGTAAAAAATAAAGATTATGTTTTTTTCCGTTGCTCTCTTTCCTTTTTCTTTACAATTTGTTTTTACCTGCTTTTACCAGCACTGCATTATTATTATGTATGCCATTTTGACAGCTGATTCGATTTTAAAATTTTTACCTGCTTTTGCCAGTATTGCATTATGATTGCGTATGCTTCATCACAGCAGATGCATTTTTAAAAGATTTATGCTGAACTTTGAGATAACAGATGTTAATTTATCTCACAATTGGATCGAACTACAAAACTTAGCAAGTTAAAAAAATTGAAAATGAGAATTAAAAAAATAATATAAAGATATATATATATATATATATATATATATATATATATATATATATATATATATATAGACCGATAGAGAAGTCTTGTGATTGTTTTAAAACGATTTAAACTGATTAAAGATTTAAATTAATTAATACAAATAATGACTTAAAAATAATAATGTCCTTACATGATAACTTGAAATTTGCAATCGTAGATCTCAATTTGTATTTTTAAAAAAATATTTTCGTTTGTTCTAATGCATATTATAAATATTCAAATCCTTCCTTTTTATTGAACATGGAATATGAAAAAGAAGGAATGATTTTTTTCGTATTCTTTTTCTTAATAAAATTATTATTGCTTATTCTGGTCAAAAACGAGTTTTAGTTGATTAATATTTCTTCAAATAATTAGTGTTATTTTGAAGATGTGAAATAAAATTTTTATAAATCGGATCTGAGAAATAAATAGCTGTAATAACTTGCATATTGTACATTCTTTTATGATAAGCATGTTTAAGTTTTTAAACTCTGCTTCCTGGAACATATTTTTCTCTAGTAAATAACAGCGCATCAATAGGTTTAAAAAATTAATCAAAAAGATAATAGAGACAGTTTTTTAAAGTTCTTATTAATATGACTTTTTTAGAGTGATATTATGGAATTTTGTTATTGATTTATTTACTCAATTTGTAATGCATTGTAAAACTTTATAGAGTTGTATATTTAAGAAATATTATACATATTATCTTGATATTTTCAGATCTTAATGATCAGCTATTTTTTTTTCATTCTTATCGAATATAAATTTTAAATTAGTACCACTCTGAAGAAGAATAAATATTTAATATATTGTTTATAAATATAAAATATGTTAAATATTTATGTAGAAAATAATAAAAATATAAAAGACGTTATATTTACGCTTTAAAGTATAGGACATAATATCGGATATAATGATCTGTACGATCATATACGAGTCTGAGGATTAAATCAAAGATATTAAAGACTTAAGCATTGAAAACAATTTATTAAATAAGTTAGATTTTCTCCAGCATGAAATCTGAACATTAGGGGAAGAGGAAGAAATTAGCCTTCAATTTTTAATTTGTGATAGAGCGGAAAAGTTACCTTATCGTATAAATAAGATAAATTAAAAATATGATAAATATTGGAAAGCATTTTGAAGTACCACAAGGATGCTAATGTTTCATAAAAGCACATGTTTTGAAACTTTAAACAAAGGTTTTTGCATGCCTCAGTTATAAGATAAAAAGCTTTAAATGAACGCTTAATATGAAATTTAAAAAAAGGCAGTTTTACTATTGCATTAGTATGGCATCCAGGACTCGGAGCCATTGTTGGAGCATATCATATTGAAGGGAGTCGGGGATTTGTCGCTTATGGAGGCAAGCTCAGAACTGGTTTCAGAGCAACTTTGCCGAGCCTAATTGAGTTGACATCTCCGCGCCGTCTAATGTGTAACTGATTATTGTAAGTGATTTGTTAGTTGTGTGCGTAAGTGCTTTGCTGCGAATAAAAACGGCATAGACCAAATTACTCAGGACAAAAAAAATGTCAAAATGTCATGCTTTTCGGAAATTTGGTGATTTACTTGAACTACCAACTTACAAATATGTTATGAAGTGCTACTATTATATTAGAAATACCCTTAAAATAACTTCAGAAAAGGATTCTTCTGTAAGTGAAATATATAAAACTTTGAAAGGGTCTCTGGAAGCCTGTTTTAACAGGGGGTGGGTGTTCACTTAAACCATTTTCAAGTCATGAGAACATGTCGATGTAAGCCTTTCTATCGAAGTTTATCTTTGGAACTTTAAACATCCTGAATTTGACTAAACTAAAACCTACAAAAAGGAATTAAGACTACTTTTGTCCCACACTACTGAACATTTATTAAAATTTAAAACAAACAATGAATGTGATTGTATATACAGTCACATTCATTGGAGGAACGAATCGATTTAGAGGGCTTTTAGTAGCTTCTGAAGTTTTTTTTTTTTTTTTTTTTGACTAAAAATATTTAATTTCTTCATGTTAGTATAGTAACAAAAATAAAATTTTAAAATTAATTTACTGCAGTAACAAAAGTAAAATTTTAAATATATTTAAGAAATTTTATTTAAAGGTTGGAATTAAAAGAAAATCAATTATTTATAACTTCTAATCAATTCCTTACTCTATTTCCATAAAATTTCAAAAGACTGGCTTAAGATATATAATTATACAAAATATAGAGAAGGCTAAATTTTAATATAGTCTAAAACTGCTTGCGTAAAATGCATTTCCTTAGTTAGCAATAAGTAATTATCTAGTAGATCCAATTAAACAAAATTTTTCTCCATATAAATCTATTATATATACTTAAATGCAAGTCATTGTTTTTTTAATTTAATTATTTCCGATTAAAACGCAATTAACTCTCGAAAGAATAATGCTCTGGATATTCCATTCAACTATGACTTTAAAAAAAGATTGTTTATCTTTGCAGGCATCCATTTTTTGTTATCTTTTAATTAAATAAAAGAAGGAAGCAACTATTTAATTATTTTGTCTAAAAAGTGGAAATATTTTACTTTAATTGGTAAATACTTTTCAGTTAGATGAAGAAAAGCTAGGAAAAAATTATATTTATTCTAGTTGAGAAGAATCTTTTACGTTGTTTTCAATTTTTTAGACCTTTTTAAGTTTAGTTTCATTTATTTATATTAAACTTTTCAAATCTACTCATGCAATATAATACAACTTACTTCGTAATTTTTTTAAAGTATCCAAATCTGACCTTAGGTCTCCCCCCCTTCTTTTGAGATTTTGCATTATAGTTGAATGATGATTATCAGTCAAGTTATCATGGTCTAATCCCGTTTTCATCGGGGATCTTTCGAGAATCGAAAATTGAAAGCGAGACTATTATGTTCCTCAAACATTTTCTGTCATTTTTTATATCTGTAAAATAACGTTGATTGGTGACAATAGCAAATGATTATTTAGAGTATTTTTAAGATGCTAATTCCTGGAAAAATAGTAAAATATTTCCATATACAGCTTTATCACAAATTGCAAACTTTTTTAAATCATATTTTGGAAAGGAAAACTATTATTTATATGAGTTTGATACTTTTATTTATGAACTTAAAATAGTAAATTTGTGAATTAAACTGCTGAAGGAGATGCAGGAAACTATTTCAATTCAGATTATACTAACGAATCAGCAAACAGCATATTAAACACCTTTCGAAGACAAAATAAACCAATAGAAATTTATGTTGTTGTCGTTGCTAATGGCACTTGCCATGGACAAGCCCTCTGATGCAGTGGATTTAAGCCTAAATAAGCATTTCTTGTTTGAAGTAGCACCAACTAGGGCCAAGTATAAGACTTTAGCTACACACTCATCACATTCGCTTGCACAGTCCCTTTTTACAGGGGGCACATTCACACGCTTCACAGATAGAACACAGAACAACCATGCCCTAATCAGAAGCGCGAATCCGGAACGCCCAGATCACGAGGAAGACGCGCTACATCTATGCCAGGACGCCGGGTTTGAAGTCTATTCATTCGCATATCTGTCCTGCTTGCAAAAGGTAACCCTTCATCCCTTCTACCAATATCTTTTCAATGATTTCCTCTCTACTCCTTTATTTGCCCCTTTCTTTGCTTTGTGCTACTGAATATAAACAAATGTGTTTATATCCCAATATGTCCGTTATAAGAGATTATATTTTTACTTTTTTGCATTAAAAATCTCTTTCAGATAAAATTCAGATAAATTATTTCTGGTTTATTTGTGGCAACTATATACTGAAAATACAACAAAGAAGCGTACCGAAATTTGTGAAAATTTCTATCTTGCTTTTTTAGCATGAAGTTCGGTGGCCAAGACAAGTTTTAGGCTCCACATAAAGTTTATAGCAGTTGAGGAGAATAATTAAGGCGATAGATTCGAAGTGAAAGAATCAATTTTTTTGGTTTGGTATATCAATAGTTTGAACAAATAATTATTATTATGATGATGATTTTGTATTTGTATTGTTATAATCATTAATTTTAGAACAAAATTAAATATAGTATCCCAACATTTCGTCTACCATACGTTGTTACACGCATGGATTTGATAAAACTGTTGCCTTACCTCTAGATAAGAAGCAAAATGTTTAAAAACTCAGGCATTGATTTCGAATGCGAAGTTGATAATGATATTAATGGAGTGTACAGTTATCATTATAAGTTAATTATACTTTTAAAAAGTTGAGTTAAAAGATTTAGTCAAGGATTTAAATTCTATTAAGGATTTGATAGACATTTTTAAATTCCAGATTAAAACATGCCATCCTCCTTGGACCATATTTTCTTGGCTTTTAAGCAGAAAAGACGAATTCATTCAATTTTTCAATTTCTACTACTAATTCACACTCTCTCTATATATACATCTAGTTCAAATTTTCAGTCGTTAATAAAATGTTTTTTTTTATTCATTCACTCAAGTTCAAATATATTTTTTAAACTGGTAGTAGAGGACACTGGATGTAAGCACAAATTCTCAAATATTGACTCATTAATTAAATTAAATTAATTTTTAATGTTTTAAATAAGTTTTTGCGGTTTATAATGAAAATAGAATTCAATATGCAGTAGCTCAATTGTTAAAATGAAAAGATTTCCTTATTTTTCACGTGAAAGTGAAAAATGCAATTGCAGTTCTTGAAAAAATCGCAATTGATATTTATATTTTTTAATAAATAATTTATATTAATTTTAATTATTTAATAAAAAGTAACTAAAATAAAAATTTTCTAAGTTGACCTAAGTAGGAATTGACTTGAATTTTTTAAATATTCCTTGTAATTCTTAAGCGGATGAGGTTGTTTATTGTAACGATATTTCCAAGCATCATTGCAGTTTATAAGATTCAATATAAACCTGATGAATAAATACTTTTTATCAAGTCATCTAGAAAGAATATTCAAATTAGTACTATTGCAAAACGGAAATGAGCATGCTTATAAACCTGTTGAGTTTTCAATCCATTTGAAAGAGTGCTATGAAAATCTTGGTTTCATCCTGAATAGAATACTGTGTTCAGATAGTAAAAATATAGTTTATGGTGATTTGAAAAATTGATTTTCAAGTTACTTGGTTAGCAAAAATAGTATATGAAATTGATCAGGTTTTGTTTGCGAATGGAGCAGCTAAGGCAGAAAATATACATTAAATAAGAATGTCTAGCTAGGAAGACATTAGATCTAAGAGCCAAAAATATCTACAGGAAAAATACAGTTGATCCGAAATAAGTATTACTTTCACAAATTAACACAAAATTGGGATATAAAATAATATGCCAAGGCTTTATCAAAAGATGTTGAATACTTCAAATACTTCTGAGTTAAGTTTTCAGATTTATTAAAAATGAAAATGCTTTTATGTTAATTAATTTTAATTTGCTATTTTTACTAAATTTTTTTTCTAATATATATAAATAAAAAACAAAACTTAATCTGATTATTTCTTAAGGACATCAAATGAAACAATTTTTTTTAGAACTAAATACCAGGTAATTGTACTATACTCTAATTTCCATTCTTAAAAAAATGCTGGAAAATATGTGAAAAAATTGGATTAATTCAAGTACAATAAGAATGGAAATTAAAGATATGTTCAATAGATCAATGAACATTTCGTGTGATTTTCTGCTATTGATTTTCTATGTCTGTAACACAAATTATATTCTGCATGCATACCCTTATATAACTGAAAGGTTTGGTAAACAAAGAGCAAATTGTACAGAACAATCAGTTTCCTGTAAAGCATGAATAAAAACTGATTTACAATGATTAATGGGTGAAATGCACTGTATTTTTATGTAAAATAAAATACGTGTATCAATTTATGTATGTTAATGAATGACAAGCAATTATGATAGAAATAGAGTATAGTGATTGATAAAAAATATAATAACAAAGCACAAAAGAATAACAGTAATATCTTTTTACTTTCTTTCTATTGTTAAAATATTAATGTTAACACAAAAATAATATTTCTTTTAAATAATAAAGATATATTTAATTTTATTTATTTTATCTAACAAATTTTTTTGTTTACTTTTCTATTGTTATAACGATTCGGGTGTAGATGCAATTTAAAAAAAGTTTGAAGCTTTTGAAAATTTGTTTTTGGAAGAAAAAAAAAATTACACAGAGGTAATTTATTGTAAATATTTCGGTATGTATGAAATCGCAATCGAATTTTAATGTGCACATTGTAACTTTATAGAAGTTTTTAAAGTGTAATAAAAATATACTTATATATATTTAAATTTTGCGTATGTAAATACAGAATCAACTCTTAAAAGAAAATGCCAAATATCTCCAGACAAAGTCACGGACCTTTAATTAAAAATTTTATACCCGATCATTTGTCTTTTGGAAATCTATTCGTGACAAACAAAGAAACAGTTTTGCCTTAAGGAATTTCAAAGTTTGTGTGATTTTAAATATGTAAACATTTCCCTATAAAATTTTTTGATACAACTTCTTTTAGTATACACTACTACCTTTAAAACTGCATTTTTTATTTTATGAGAATTTTTCTACGGTGAAACAAACCTGGGTGTTTCGATTTATTTTCCCGATTTTATAATGTTTTTCTGTTAGTAATTTTTTTAATGAAAGTGTATAGCATCTAATTTCTTTTGAGCATCATTTTAATAATTTTTTAAAAAAAATTTCCACCTTTAATATCAATCGCAAAAATAATTAGAGAACATTTTTCATTTAAATTAATTTGCTTTTTAAACTTTAATTACTAATGCAAAAAATTGTCTGTTTCTTTGGTTAGAATCATTATCTATTCCAACTATCTATACAAAAATCAGTGTTACCTATACAAAAATTATAGAATTTTATAAATGCTTTTCCCAAGCATAAATTTCTCTTAAAAAGAAAATGTTTATCAAGTTTATAGTTTTTTTATGACAAAAACAAATGCTTCAAAACTTATAGTAATAGTTTAGGTTTTATTACCATATTCTCATGGTTCGGTGAACAAGAATTTAATTTCTCATGATTCTGTGAACAAAACTGATAAAAAGAAAAATAATACCGGTACCACTTGTTTAGAAAAAAATTTTTAAGCCGAGTTTTGCCTGAGCTTCCCCATTATGTAAAAAACAAGTTATATTATTGCAACATAATAATGATTATTTTTTCACTTAATTCTTCAATTTACGTGAAATATCTTTTTTGCTAATACATAATTATAGGAAACTAAAAACATCTTTTCAAACTAAGCAGATGGCTTAAAAGCAACGTTCCACATAATATTTAATGAAGCTATCACCTAGGTAACCTAACTTCAAATTAAATTGCATCTCTTATCAAATGGGACAAAATTTTTTTCGCTTAAATATTTTTAGTCCCATACAATTGTTTACGTGCAAGTGCATATATGTGCTTTAACTTTTATTTATCATAAACGATTCATGAGTTTTGTTTCTTTTATTTATTATATTATCATGTCAGAGCATGATGTTATTTTGGGGATGAGGTCTTTGAGATCAAAAAAATCCGTTGGCGAAGAATAAAAAAAAATTGTTTTCTCCACAAGCCTATAAAATAATCAGCTTTTAATGACGCTTTGCCATTGCATTTACAAAAGGTCTGATTACAATAAAGCAAGTTAATGATTACAGCAAATGAAAGCTAGATAACTGTCATTTTGTGCACGTGATGATATGAAATGAAATAAATAGGAATGTGATATATTTTTTAAAACGATATATGCGAGACAAAGTGTTTTGGATCGTTTGCAACACTAAAGTGATTCATTCAATGAAACCATTAAAATGAATAAAAAAATTATTAACTTGCAAGATCACGTGGTATTTGGCCGTTCAAGAAATTGCGCTCTGACATGATAAATTGAAATATGCATTGCAGATTTCATTTTTATCTTTTTTATTATTTATTAATTCTATATATATATATATATATATATATAATTCTTTTATTATTGAATTAATTTGGTGCGTATAATGGTGTTTGGTATAATAACTTATCATCTTCTTCGTTGCATTCACTTATTATCCTTCCAAGTTATCTTAAGAGTAAAACACAAACTCACTACAGAAATCAAAACAAACATTATGACAATCCTATTTGAATGATTTCAGAAGATTCTGATTGCTAGAAAATGTTTTTTCACTGATATCGAGATGATAAAACAATGATCGGCTAAAAATTTTGGTTCACCTCAAACAAAACCAAATCTATCGTTATTAATCCGACTTTTAAAGATATTTTGAATATCTTAATGCATCAATATTTAATTTTAAATTCTTCAAGTATGGCAATTTTCTGTTCTTTTCTCTCTTATACTTGGTCTCCCTTCCTAAGTTTGAGTACATTTTGTGAATTGTAACATTTACGTAAATTTTCTCATTCGAATTATTTCATTTTGAAAATAATTATGTTTTTTTTTATTTGTCATCCGTTCCAACCAAATTGGTTTCAATATTATATAACTAATATACCAGAGGGGGAGGGAAAATCGGAATGCGGGTGAGATACTTCCGGCATGTTGAGTAGATCTCACCACCTTGCATGGTACACTAATAAGTGCGGACAAGCTCGACGATGGGACGTATTTTCTATGGAAAGGTTTTACCATGACGGATGATGGTCCTAAGGACTCAACTACAGCTCCCACTAGTGTTGTTCTGGAGAAGGTCGGGACATTCAGTTTTATGATTTAAATCCATGTGCTTTCATGGGTGGGGGGGGGGGGTCGGAGAGTCTGGTATGACTTAATATTATATAACCATAAAACTGTGAATAAAAATTAAATATCTATCTCTCAAATGTTGAAACTGTTACATTTCAGAATTCAATAATAATTGTAGAAAATTCTCTTTATTGAATATTATTGTTATCACTTAAATGGTATCGAAATACAAGTTGAATGTAATCATTCAAATTGTCTTAATCAGGAAAGGCATACCCCCCTTTAAAACATCTTTGTTCTCTTAAAAGTAAGGTATTTTGTATTTAGAAACCTGCTAAATTATTCAGTAGGAAATAAAATCCTTTCAGTTTGATTTGATATGAACTACACACTCCATTAAGGCACTTTATTGAGACAGCAACTTTTAATAATAAAACGTTATTTATCCAAACAGTAAATTAAAATCACCTATAATATTTCGAAAAGCAATTAAAGCATGAAATCTGAAATTCGAAATAGCCTAGGAAAGTTAAAGACTTTATATGCATGGCTTAGTATAAAATTTCAAAAATGCAACGCAAACTACTGGATTCTAATTTCCCTAATAGGCAATATCACTGCCAGGGTATAGAAATTACTTCCGTGATTAAGGAAAGCAAGGCATTCTGTCTGTTCATTTGGCGATCCATTATTAATATTGTAATACTAATTCCAAATACATAATTGTACTTATGGGTTAATGGCGTAATTATCTAAGATCTTCTAACGAAAAATGAATCACTTATGACAGCTCTAAAATGATTTTTTTTTCATCTAGAAAAGCAATTTTAGACAGATTATTAAAATAACTTTCCAAACAAGTCAGATAAACATTTTAAAAGGAACTGTAATCTGAAAAATTCACTTGATTTTGTATTGAAGCATCGTGACAAATAGGAAACATTATTATGCTGCTATGACATGTTATTTCGGGAACATTGTGTTGATTAGGACTTTTTGCTTTTATGCGAATTACTTATAATTAGAAAGATAAAGTTTCAAAATGCAGTATGAAAATCTTTATTAAGTCTATAGAAACATATTAAGTGAATCAAAACAATACAACCTGAAAATATAATACCTTTATGTACACAACCATTCTTGTTCTAATGATGCCCACTAAGTGAAAAATAAATTCGGAACAACTTGAGAGGCATATAAGTTATAATGCCTACCAATCTAAGATGAAATTAAAAAAATATTTTCCATAATATGCTACTAAACAATATCTCAAAATATATTTTGATTATAACTAAAATATTTAATAATACAATTTTCTAAATGGTGTTCAAGTAATACCATTACCATGCTGGATGCCCTGAATGAATGGAAAAAGCATTCATTGCGTTATATATAGAATGTTCAATATTATTTATTAAATAAGACAGTTAATTGTATGGATAAATTTTGTCTTCCTTGAATCTTGGAAATAAAAACTAGAAAATAAATATATTTTTTTAGAGAGCGAACATCGTGTAAAACCGTTGATTAGTAAAAGGCTTTTATGTAAATACTTCCATGAAAAACATCCTGCCCTTTTTTTATCAAGAAAATTAGCAGAAGTATCCTTATTTTTAAACCTTAAGGATTTTAGTTCAAAATTAAATACTGATATTTATTACGGAGAAACCAATTTATTCGATAAAGCGAAGTAATTATCGTCTTGATTTGAAAAAATTCCTTGATCACTTATTAATTCAATAAAAAATGTGGAAGTCATTTGAGAGGTAAGATTTTAAACTATTTCAAAAACTTAGAGAAATATCATACAAGGAAAAAAAATTACTTTACTGGTAATTTTAAGCATAACATTAAACATTTTCTAAAGAAGCGATAGAGTTGAAAAGAAGAGCTATTGCATCATTAATAAAGTTATTTTTAGAAGCTATGTTTTTGTTTATATTCTTATTCATTCATTTTTGCATCCTGAGAGTTTGATAATCAACAAAAACAAAGGATATAATAATGTTACAATCAGAAAAGAAAACAAAAAAAAAAAATAAATCAAGAAACAACATAGAAATAATATGGGATTGCATATTGAATAGCTTATGGATGAATCAATATTCGCTCACTGCGCTCAGCTGAGTGATACATTGAAAGGAAAAAAAAGCAGCCTTTCATCCTGAATTGTCGACAATTGTGGTTTGGTCCTCAGCCAACTGATGCTCCTTATTTTTTTCTTTTACTCACCCAATTCATCTTAACACTCTTGGCTTACTTTTCTTTGTTTCTTCTTTTTGGATATAACGTTTCGATTTATTTTCATAAAGTCTAGACAAGAATTTAATTGATTTTTATGTGCGTATTCAAAAACCTCTTATTGAAAAAAAGATGAAATCATGAGGGAAAATAATTAAAAAATTAATTCAGTATATTACAATTTTAAATTTGAACTATATAAAAGTGAAATCATTTTTTTAAAAATGCATTGTAATTATTTAGTTTTGAGAAATAGTTTTTGAAATATTCTCTCAATATTAAGCAGTTGAATAGCATTATTATATGAAATCATTATGATGGTTAATTTACTGCAGAGGCATACAAATTAAAAAAAAAAACTTTCGCTGTATTTTAAGGAAGAACATTTGAAAAATGATCTGTGTCTACAAGTACATGATATTTACACTCAAAGAAAAGATCAGAGTGAAAGAGATATCACTCCAGCGCAGAAATCAGCAATCTGACTGATTTTATAACTTTTTTTTGCTGTTATTTGTAGAAACACCCATGAAGGGGCAGATCCTATTAGAATTTAGAATTGTTCACTAATGATATTGTATTAATATATCTCAATGACTATAATGCTTTGTTCTATTTTACGTACGTTATTTTAAAGCAGTGGAAAAAGCTTATTGACTTAAGTGTTGTATTTATACATAAATTTAAATACAAGGTTGAAATAGATAAGGACAAAGAATTCTCATTTTAATGGAGGTTCATAATAAGATGACTCAAGATTTATAATGCCTTAATAATGAAAATATCTAAATTCTAGTGTGCATCTAGAAACACACAATGTTTCCCCTTTACATGTGGAAACGTTACAGAAGCAACTTTGTTAATAAAATCGTCTTTAATAAAGTTATTATAAAAGACGGTATTTCAACAATTCAAATCCTAATAGCCCAAGAATAGTTCAGTAATAATACACGTATTTCAGTAGATAACGGATTTCATTTATTAACACGGAAAAATTAATTAATTCATAAGAATTTTTTTAAAAAAATGTAAAATTATATATTGATTAAAATGTTCACCAGAAACTTGTAACCAATCATCATTTTATATTTTTACAGGGAAATTTCCTTACCTAGATTTCTTATCATTGCTTGCTACCAAAGAGCAAGATCTGTACTCCCGCAATGATAAATTTTTGCCTACTTTCATTATTAAGAAAAACTACGATAACATCATTCACTCATTAATAGATCATGTATTTTACATACAAGCAAATTCAGAGCATAAATTATATGTTTTTTAAATATATGAAGAAATTTAGTGTATTTGAGAATCACAGAAATATGCCAATGTTAAGAAAAATCCTTTAATAAAGGAATGGGACTTACTGATATTTTTGGAAATACTGCCTTTATAATGCAATATGCATTTAATATTAGCTATTATTTGTGATCATTTCACTCTGCTAACTTTTCAATTTGTTAATAACGAATGCTAACTTTTCAATTCAATATTTTATGTTTTAAAAATTATTTATCAATAAATACAGCAAATTTCAAAAAAAGTATATTGCATTTACTGTTGAAAAAAACTCAATGTAAATTAAAAATCTGTAACCTCAGACTTTCAGCATCAACAATTGAAAGAGAAAATCAAGATGAAATATTAGTAACCAGCAATGAAAAATATTTTAATTTGAATTCCAAAATGAAACTCATTGTTGTTAAATATGCTTAAACTTATTTTTTAATAATGATTAAAAAAAGTGAAATTTATTTTGTGAGAAATTGGCATCATTGAAAAGAAAATTATTTTAAAAATTAAAATGATACAAAAATTACTCTTGTTATGTAATGTAAAATCACGTTAAAAGTGCCAAAATTTTATCAAATTTTTAATATAAAAAGTAATTTTAAAGATTCACAATTTTACTCTCTAAAATAAATGAAGTAACTTCATAAGTTTTAAATAATATAAGTCTGCATTCTTAGATGTAACTTACTTAGATGTAAACGATTCATACAAGTACAATTTTTAAAGGAATATTATAAGATTCTTCCAGGAGATATTGCGAAAGTTCTGGGGGGAGATGGCGATAGAGGTTATAGATTCCGTATTGAAAGCTCTAAAATAGAATATAAGGGTTCAATTATATGGAAATCGGGTGACTGTGTGGGCCAAGACAGATGTTTAACTTCATTTACATGTTCATCAGACCGTGATTGGACAAGTATCGCTGCATGGATAGGTGCATTATCATCATCGAAAATTCCAACCCTTGCAGGAAATATAGTTTGCATCATTGGTTGAATCTGGTCAGCTTAAATTTCTTTATACTTCTCTCCAATGATCCCTTTCTTCCGGGTTACAATTAGTACAGCAGAAAACCAAGACATAGTTCACCATATAATGAAAAGTACAACTCCATGCTTAACAGCTGGAAGGAGACAATCTCTATCATACTTTGTCTAGGTGTTCTCCAAACATGCACCCACCCTGTTGTAGGGAAAAGTTGTAGCAAAAACCGATTCGCCAGACCATATTATTTTCTTCCACTTATCAATCAACAGGTGTTATGAGTGTGACATCACTGTAAACGAAGTTTAGCATTAACATTGTGACAAGAAGTTAGGGAGTTGCTGCTCTTCCATAAATGTTCTGCTTATAAAGATGTCTTCTAACTGTAGTCACTGACATTAGAGAATCTAAATAGTGGATCGAACTCTGTGGTAACTTTTGCAGCAGTTGCTGAATATCCGTCGGCCTATTTCATTGAGCCTCTCTTACCACCATTATTTGGCTTTGTCGAGTTTGTTTTTCTGCGTTGTGTTATAATGTCATGATTTTTAGAAGCCGGACCTCTAGAAATGTCTGAAAGTTGGAATGACTCCGTCAAACTTATTCCAGCAAAACGAGCTCTTAAAATTTGGCCTATTTGAAAAGACTGACATTTTATGCTTTTGAAAATAAAATAAAAAATCCAAAAATTACATAACTTCAATAAAGCTAACACATACTACCATGATATATACATTGTTATTATTTATAATAAAAAATGGTGGCTATTATTGTATTTGATGTTTACGAAGCGCATTCAAACTTTTCACTTTCATTCACAGGTGTTTCCTTTATTTTGATGACTAACTGTATGTGTTGCTGTAGGGTTTTTTTTGTAATGCACCGGTTTAGCAGCGGACCAATTGTCCAACAACCTATTAATTTTGGGGGATTGTAGCATTGCATCAATGTTTGAAATCATAGTTAATATCAAATATTTCGCAAGGAAACGTCTTAAATGAGCGATGTCTGTGTGCTTCGGGTGTGCGTTGCAGATGAGGAACCGAGCCATTCATGTTGGCTCACTTTCACTGGACTCGCCCACGTATATTTAAAAGAATATTTTTTAAATCTTTACCTTTTAAGAATAGCCATTACAATAAATTCATAAATACAATAGGAATGGAATATTTTCTTTCATCTCATGGTTTTAATACAAAATAGATGATAATGAAGAAATTTAAATTACAATTTATTTATAAAGTTTCTTGGTCTCTATGTGTGTGAAATTTCCTTCGTGTCATAAATATTTAGGTTTTATTTATAAATTAATTTTAAATAAAGATTAAAAAGTTTTAAAATATTTGTCAAGGAATTCTGATTTATTATATCAAATCTATTTAGTAAAAATAGTTGAAGTATTGAAACATAAAAATATATAGTTATTCAACCGAATTAGATATTTTATTTTTGATTTCTATCAGACGTTATTTATCGAAAACTTTTCACTGAGATAAAAAAAAAACATTCCAATTTGATTTACTTGGAAAGAAGTATAAGAAGGAGTTTTTTGAGTATTTGGATGGTATTTCATATTTATTCATTCAAAAAGATAGAAATGTCTCTAAGATAGAAACACTACCTTTTCTCAAAATTTCCCAAGATATTATAAAAAACGCGTATTACTAAGTCACATTTAAATTGGAAAAAATGATCAAAGTTTCGATAAAAAGTATGATACAATTCTTCTAGCGCTTTCTTTTTTCAATTCTAAGCGTATATAGCATTTGTAGGATCTCCACCCTTGGCAGAATTCTAAAATATCTTGTTTCGAGATTGTACATAGAGACGTCTTTTTATTCAATCACATTTTGTCAAGCCTTGTAATGTGATCCCTTCAAAATTGCCTCCTTCCCTTTCAGCCTGAAAGCTATTTCAGAATCTACGTCTATGCCTCTTCAACTTTTAAAAAAGGCATAATATCATCCAGAAATACTTAAGAGATGTGAAAAAAGAAATCAGCCGCGAAATGAAATGTCAGAATTTTGACGACAAAGTTGAAACAAGAAGATAGAATTTTTTGCATTTCTTTTTTAAATAAAAACATTTTTAACCATAGGTGTAAAGTTTAAAAACAACCGTTTCAAAATTCAATTATATATTTTATGAAAATAGATACAATTAAAAAAAATTGCTCTAGCTTTTATGTTTGAAAATATATTTTCTGATAGAAGTACTAAAAAAATACCAGCAGCAAAGAAGGAATAAATTTCGTTTTTTAAATATTAATTTTAATACTTCATTATGAATTTAAATGCTTCTTTAAGAAAACAGCTACATAGAAAAATTACATTTAAAAGCAATAGAAATTAAAATATTTGTGTCATTTTTATATTTTTATTGTTGCAATTGGCAAACAAAAATTGGATTGCTCAATATTCTCAGAAGAAATAAAGGCTAGATGATAATTAGAACTGCTTTTAGGTTTTTTTTGGCATTAGAGACATTGCTTTTTCAGGAATTGTATTAAATTAGAAGAATGTTCTTTTTCCTGAAATATTTTTCCCTAAAAGGTTAAAGTATGTATTTGTTCTTTTTTAATTCATTAGAGCATTTTTATTACGTGATGGCAGCATGCTGCTCCATTTTGCTCCGTTTCGGCATTTCTCCAGATGCCCATGTATAAAATTTTATTGGAATTTTTACACCTTATTTTAACTGTGATGATAGTTTCCTAAATACGAATGAGAAAATATTTGTAAATTAATTATATTTGGAAATTCCTTAATCCATTTTCTTTTCTTTAATTTTTAAATTTAAATATTAAAACTATTAACCCTTTCGTCCCGAGCGCCGCATATATGCGGCATCCACGCAACGACTGCTAGGTACGAGCGCCGCATATACGCGGCATCCACGCAACGACTTCTGGGTACGAGTGCCGCATTCATGCGGCATCAACAATATCTGTACAAGTGCCATCTGGAGTCGATGGCAACATTTTTCGTTATCGGCAGAGTATTTTCCGTTGATTTTATTGACATATAGGATTAATCATTTCTTAAAACTCTTGAAAACTGCTTTTTGTTGAAACCACATTCAAACGTCTTGCGCAATAAACTAAAAGCATCAAGGCGATCGTTTACTGTTTTATACCAATATTCTATCGAATCAATTCGGCAGTAAACGATTGTACAGATCTGGTTTTTAGAGGAATTAGAAGTAGATCAGCTTAAGGTATAATTTTTGATTCTTAAAAATTAGAATTTTCAGGTTAGGGTTTTGTTTGAAAATGTATTTACAAAAATAGTTTAGTCCCTTTCAGAATAAGTACAAAGCATAAAAACATTATTATGTTTGAAACTGATGTAACCTATTCTGAAAATGAAAATAATGTCCACCTGTGTAAAAAACGACGGAGAAATAATATATGCAGCACTTCAGAATCAGACGTGGAGTTAATTTGCGATAATACAAAGGTCACCCTGTGCAGCACAATATGGGCATCGAAAAATTTCGAACCAAGTATTCATACATTTTCCTCAGAAAATTCAGGACTGAAGAAGAAAATGGGAAGATCGTCAAAAATTATCGATTACTTTGAACTGTTTTTTGATCAAAAGCTCGTAGAATACATTGTGGATGAGGCCAATTATTACTCGGATCAAAAGAGCAATAACAAAATAGACAATAGAAAACACAAGACAGTAGAGGAGATGTACTGTTTCTTTGCTAATGACACGTAATAAAAAACTAGCGTTTCACGAGTATTGGAGTACTGATAAATATTTACGCAGTAGTATTTTTAGTGAAGTAATGACTAGAGATCGGTATCTTTGGATATTACAGATGATACATTTTACCCGTCAACAAGAGCCCGCTGATGATCGTTTATATAAAATAAGTGACATAATAAACATGCTACGAAAATCGTTCTGCGACACATTTTATCCGTACGATAAAGTTTGCATCGATGAAAGCTTGATGCTATACAAAGGTCGCCTGTCTTTCAAGCAATACATTCCCACGAAAAGGAATCGATTTGGAATAAAGTCATACATACTCTGTGATTGCAAAACAGGCTATGTCCAAGACCTGATTGTTTATGAAGGAAAATCAACTGTTACAGAAAGTGACATCAGCGGAATTGGAAAATCAAGTGCAATTGTTTTAGCACTCTTGCAACCATACTTAGGTCAAGGTCACACAATATACACTGACAATTTTTACTCGAGTCCAGCATTATTATAATTTTTTGCATGACAACTGTACGAATGCATGCGGCACTGTAAAAAAAAGAAGTCAAGGAATGCCGAAGATGGAAGAGCGCCTGAAAAAGGGAGAGGCATGTTTTCGTGCAGCAAAAAACTTGTTAGCGATGAAGTGGATGGACAAAAAAAAAGTCCATATGATTTCCACTATGCATACGGTAAACTTTGAAGCAGTGCCGAGATATGGTGGGGAACAGAGTGTCCAGAAGCCTGTTTGCATCATTGACTACAGTAAGTCAATGGGAATTGTTGACAAGGTGGACATGGTACTGAGTACCGTAAATTCAACCCAGAAATCGCTGAAGTGGTATCGGAAATTGTTCTTCCACCTCATGGACATCTGTGTGTGGAATGCATATTGTCTGTACAAGCACGATCGGAGAGAAACAATTTCGATGGCAAAATTTCATTTGAGCCTGATAAAACAAATAGTCGAGAAGTATCGTGACAATACAAAGGGACATCATCAAGGCAGACCCGCTGATAATCCGATGAGGTTAACCGACAGACATTTTCCCACCTTTTGCAACCCGAAAAACAGAAGACGGAGGTGTGTAATTTTCAGCAAAAATGATAAAAGAACGGATTCGCGGTATGAGTGCAAAGATTGCGATGTTGGCCTTTGTGTAGATCCTTGCTTCCGAATATATCACACAGAACTATATTACTAGTTTTTACATATTTTATTACATATTTTGTACGTATTAGATTTACACCTTATATTTCAATAATTTTCATGTCGCTATTAATTATATTAATCATTTAATCGTTAAGCTTTGTAATTATATAAATCTATAATTTTGTATTTTGTATTTTTGTAATTATATTAATCTATAATTTTGTTATCTATAATTTTGTATTTTGTATTTGAATAATTTTATAAGTCCTACGATATTAAAAATGTAAATATACTTGTTACATTAGAAAATGATTGATTTATTCAGCACAGTTCCTATTTAACACTTAGAACAACATATATAAAGAAACCGCCCGCACTGTGCCTTTTTCCGGCGCGAGGTTCCGTTCAGTGACGGTACTTCGGCGGACGGGGCAGCCGTAGCGAAAGGGCAGCCGTGCATAAATATTTAAGCATCAATTAAGTATTAATGTTTAATTAATGTTAAGATTCTAAATTTACTTAAATATTAAAACGAATATAAGCAGTAATTGTGGTGCCAGAAAACATGAAGTTGTTCTAGAACTTTGTTGTTCTAGAAGAATGTTTTCGTCTGTCCCAGAAACGAAAGCCATGTTTTTATTTGCTGAATTTGAGGTATTGAATTTCTTGGCTCTTGGGGATCTTTTATGGTGCCAGTGCAATAATAATTGTAATTAGGCGTGTGATGATGGACCTATTAATAATACATTTAAGAGTCTCATATTCTATTTCTGTATATTTTAAGGAAAAAATCAAACGTAAGACCAGTCTTTTTTTATGTTCTTCCATTAACATTTTTGGAATCCAGCATACGTATTCACAAAATCCTAGATAAGCTTCATGAAAAGTTCTCATATAAATCTTCATGAAAAGTTCAGATGTGATTTTATTCAAATTTTTTAGAATCAGACACCTATTTGTTTCAATTGTTTCCTCAATTCTTTGAAAGAATTTCATAAAGATTTTCTACTTGCTCTGATTTCATCAGAAATACACTTTGTACATTAGAGAAAGTACGACAACGTTTCGTTACATTTTGCCTATTCATAATGATTCCGTTGACAGAAAGATTTTCATTATAAATTTCATTTTAAACCTTCCCATGTAAAAACACATTAAGAAATGCATTTCACTTTTGACTGGATTCTGAAATGATGCAGATTCTATTGACTGATCAAATAAGACTCGCCGTAATAACAAAGGATGACCTAGAGGGAGAAGAAACTTTCAACTTTAGAACCGGTCTTATGGAAGGACACCTCGTTACTGAGGATAAGCAGCTTCCAACATGATGGTTAATCCTTGCCATCTTGGAAGGTACATAAAAAGTTGGAGGGTCTGGGTCATAACATCGATGATGGAGGATGCTTCCTAAGGAAAAGTGATGACCCTTAGGATTCAATCACACCTCCTGCCAGTTTTGCTGTTGGGGCGGTTCTTTCGTTCAGATTTTTTAATTTTTAGGCGGTTCGGTATAGCCAATTTGTGGTTATTGCTTCGAAACAATCCGCGTTTTTCAAAGGGCTCACATAAATATATTATTTGTTACTATCAGTGCAATCAATGTAGTATTTATCAGTATCAATGTAGTATCAATGTAGTATCAGTAGCAATCAGTATCAATGTAGTATTTATCTCATTTAAACGCAAGTTTCTATGCAGCACTTGCATAAATGACATCTCTCTCTCTCTGTATATATATATATATATATATATATATATATATATATAATTTTAACGTGGAATTTTGTTTTTTGATTTTTGTTCAGTTTGGATTCTGTGAATAGAATGTGGTTTATTTTAAAACAGTTTTACTTTTCTTTCTCATTCCTTTAAAAGCTCATACTTCACTTTGAAATTTCATAACCGAAGAAAGTTATAAATTCATATTGCAGTTAGATAAAAATGGATTTCTCTAGAAGAATATTGTTGAAACGATCATCCTTTCATTCAGCAAAAACAATTAGACTAATCGCAGATATGGAGAAGTGCATCATTTCAGGGAAGATGAAATTAGAAAGAAATTTATTAAAATAAAGAGAAATTGGTCCCATGTTGGGCATGAAATACTAATATTTTAATGGTAGTACATTTCTAATAGAACGCATGCAAAGGCAAAATTCATCTGGTATATATGATGCATAAGAATAAATATTAATAATGTAACGTTTGATAATTGATTAAATCCATTATCTAACTTATTCAAAATCGTATGATAACTACTTGCCGAATTTTCTGTTTGGGAGTGCGTATTACAAAATATCTTAGAACTGTATAATTTCAATGGGTTTAGAAAACAAAATATTTTTTAAATACAATCTGTGTCTTTAATATATGAGATCAGCTTTTGCCTGAACAAAAAGTTTAAGTTTTTATTCAATTTATATGTTTCCTTCTTTGAGAAGAAAGCAAAGATAATTCTTCTTTATCTTTGCTTTCATATAAACAATATATACTGCTAATTGTTGAAATATGAAATAAGATGTAACCTATAAGCAAATCATATTGAATGCAACATGCTTATTTATTTTCAAATAATCAAATATAATTGACGAAAATTGAGGATTTCATTAAATAAGTTAATTTTAAATTAAAGTGACTAGATGAAACAGCATTTTTCTACAACAGCAAACAGGAAGGGCATGAAAACATCCCGAAGCATATCGTTCCTTATATACATTATAGAAACATTTCTCTCTTCGTACTAAAAATACTTAAGTTATTAAGTCTTTAAATGTAAGTTTCAATCCCCCTGTGTTTTATAAAGCTTTTTTAATTTTCTGGATGCTGAGTTTTCCCTAAGATAATGAATGCACGTTCTGGAAGTATTTGAATTAAAAATGCTGTTTCGTTAGATTTTTATTCAACATGGATTACAACTTTTATTCAATTACTTTACTTGAAGGAATTTGCTTTAGTAAGCAGTTAAATAAAAATATTTATATCTTAATGAGTCATCCTTTAAGTACAGTTAAAGAGTTTGAAACAAACTACTTTGAAATCTTTTTGAAGATCAAGAGAGGAAGGAAAATAAATTGAATTAGTTTGCAAATATTGACTTTGGACTTCAAGTCTTGTAAGTGTAATCGGTATTATTTTGAGAATCAAGTAAATGATAGTATTTGTATTTGCAATCCCTTTTCTTTTAGTTATAAAGTTTCATTATTTAATCAATTTAGCTACTTTTTCAATTCCTACTATTAGCTCTCTCTCTCTCTACATATATATATTGTTCAAATTTTCAATCGTTAATAAAATACTTTTTTATCCACTCAAGTTTAAGTAAATTTTTTAAAAATTGTAGTGGATGACATTTGATGTTAATCCAGTTTTTTCAACTATTAATTCATTAATTTTTTATTAATTAATTACAAATTAACTTTCACCAAAAATATTCATTCCCCCTCCACCAAATAAGTAACTAATGAAGTTTGATTTTTCCCCATGTCAATGAGGTTAGGTTTAACATGTTTTCAGCCGATTATTTCAAATGAATCTGTTTATTTTTTTAATGTTTTATGCATTTAAAATCAAGCATTGTGAATTAATCGTTTCCTTTTAATTCATTTTGAAGTACTTTTGAATTAAAATACTACAGAATAAAGAAATTTAAAAATTTCTAATCTCAATTGCGTTACTCCAACTGGAGCAGAAAATTCAAGCATTTTGCTTTGCCTCAATTGACTCTGAAAATTTAACACTTGTATAATTTTTTGATTAATTATTTATAGTAATTGTAATTATTAGGCCGGGATAGCCTGGATGGATTCACATCCCTTGTGCTGCGAGTTCAAACTCGCCAGCCGAAGTCACTCCTTGTGTGTGATGACTGACGCACAATAAATCTGTCGTGGTCACGAAGTCCTCCATGTCCAGAGTAATACCACTGGGGGTACTGGATCAGAAGGGACCGCTCTTTGTTCCAGATCTAAATTACGATCTTTGGATGAATGAATGAATGAAAATCCACCCCGTTAAGTTAGACTTCTGCCCTCGGATCTCAGGGATCCATATCACGAGAAGGTCCTACTACTCTTATTCTTATTGTAAAGTGGTAAACTAGAACAACAAAAACAATTGTAATTATTTAATAAAAAGTAACTTAATTATTCTTTTTTGTTAACTTAAGTAAGAAATAATTAAAAAAATATTTCAAAAAATTGTTTTTATATTAATTTTTGTAAATAATTCCTTCATTGATATCTTTCATTTTTTAAGTAAAATAATATATCTTACAATTAATATTTCTGTTAGTTGCTTACAGATGAACTCTAAATAGAAAAATAAATGTACCTTCTATTTTGTGAATGAAGTCATTTTAAGCGCTTCAAAACTTTGTCACGTTTTTAATAAAAAAACGAAAAAATTGTGTAGACAAAAATTTTCTTCCTTGATTTCGATATATAATACCGATATTTATTCTTATTTAATAAAACCCAATAGAATATTTTAACGATATTGCAATTTTTCCACTTCTTCATTGCGTTAAGCATAGTATCAATATATACTCAAATTTCTTTGCAGTTCCATGCAAAAATTTCAGTAGACCAGGTTAAAATAAAAGGTAATAAGAATTATTATGTTTTGATAAACTAATCTAGTGAAAGGATATTAGGCAAGTGAAAAAAGCCATGCAGGAATCTTTGATGCACGAATCTTAGATGCTTGCAGTCAACTAAGGCAGCTTCATGATTGATTTGTTATACTAAAGATACCATTAATTTCCATGTCCCTAACATTCATGACAGCTGGTCGATATATGTTGACAGAATTATTTGCGCCGAAACAACCTGTACCGTATCACTTTCCCTAACAAGGTAATAAATCAAAATTATGTATGCTTACGTATCAAAACGCGCGACTATCTTCAGATTTCAGGCCTACAACAGTATTTTGTGTTTGGAATGTAATATAATTTAATTGAATCTATCTGCTATGGAGCTTATAGAATTGCAGTAATTAAATTTAGTATTTGGAAATAATTTTCGTATCAATTACACTTCTAATCAACTAAGTTTTACCGTTTCAAAAATAAAAGTAAAGATTTCTAAAATTTAATAAGAAAGGAATTTTTTGTTAAAATTAGTATTTGAAAATAACTTTTGTCTCAATTCACACTTCTAATCAACTACATTTAAATGTTTCCGAAATAAAAGTAAAGATTTCTAAAATTTAATACGAAAGGAATTTTTTTGTTTATATTTGATAGAGCATACGAATACAACTACAATATTTTAATAAAAGTTTTTTGCTTTGAAAGCGAAATTATTATTATAATTTGAAACAAGTACATTTGAATTTAAATCAAAGTCTTTGAAAGTTTTGTTGACCTGAGAAACTTTTGAAGTTTTAATGAATGTTTTTGCCAAATATTTAATTCATGCTTTTGAAAAAAAGATATTACATACATAAAATGTTAACAAAAAATATTTAATTTTGCAAAAATTATTTATCATAAATGTAAGTTTTCTCACAAAGTACTTGCATAGTTTTTATATAAAACTTGATTTACAATTTGTATAAGACAAAATAATATGATATAAAACAGTCGAAAAAAAAAGAAAATTAATGTCAATACTACCTCTCCCTTCTCTTTTTTTGACTTTATAACCGAATTGAATTAAGTTAAATAACTAAAATCATTCTAATTCTCAATAAAAAAATGTAAAGAAAAATAATATCATATGATAAGAAAGGAAAATCGACTTTTTCAATACTTTCTTTTATTTTAAGTTTGGTTATTCTTCTGTAGATATTATGCTTATGCAATGTAATAGTATTTGAAAGTATTTATAAAATACGAAATTCATTTTGCCATCGAATTGTTATGTAAGAAAATTAAATTATTTATTTTTATTTACTAGAAAAACAGAATTTCTTCTATTAAAAGAATCTGGATAATGCATAATACTCCATCCTCTCTAATAATTTAAAGTGGCTGAGAAGAACACTTTAAATTTTTGCTTTTTTTGAAAGAAAAAAAATCAGGGTAAAAATTTAACATTAATAATATAAAAAGTTTTGAAAAAAGAAATCCAATATCCATAATTATCAAAATACAAATGTCCTACATATCAAAACTTCAAACTTTATTTCCACAATAACACTTGGAAATGTTATATAAAAAATTATAAAATAATTTTTAGCTACAAGCTAAGTGCAAAGTCAGCAGAAACAAATTCAATTTTCCCTAGCTCCTAACACTCAAATGCTTGGTGGTCTAAAATAAAATGACGTATTTGACTTACTCCAATTTCGTACTAATTATAAACTGCAACTATATATTTTTTTAAATGAATTATTTAGATATTAGCCTAGATATTTAGCTTTATTTTTTATTTAATGATTCTCTGTTAAAAATAAACAAGTTTTAGTTTTAAAAAATAGTTTATTCGAAACTAACTAATAATTAATTAAACTTTTCATAACTAATTTGTTTAATATTATTAATGAAAAAATAACAACAAATTATTTTCTCCTCTTTGAAATTATTGAAAGTGATAAAAATTTCATCTCTGTACCATTGTTTAAAGTAAATAAATTTTTCCAATTAATTTATAATCTCTTTTTGTAATAACATTCTTAATTTTTGTAATAACTTTCAAATTAAGTTTATTTAAAATAATTTTTCCCTCGTGTTAGTTTGTCAATGATAAAGTTGTTAGCAAATATTGCTTTTTTTACAATATAATTTCAAAGCTAAATTTTAGTTCTCGAATTTTAATAACATGATGTAAAAATCTTAACTTAAAGGGTATAGAGCTTGATGCAGTAAAGAAAAAAAGCAGTAAAGCAGACTGATTAAATCTAAATATTATCTGGCTATAATTCAGACTGGATATTCGAATTCCCTGAATTTTTTTCTTTTTGTGGCTTCTGAAAAATCACAATCTATCTAACATTATTTGTTTCATTTTTCAATTATTTATGATTTAAATATTTGATCATGTTCTTGAAAAAGCTAATCCACAACAATGATTATTAAAACTACTTTCAAATGAAAAACTGATAAATATTTAAACTATATTGTAATTATACCAATATTTTCAACAATGGAGAAACATGCGAGGTTAGACAGCTTGTTTTATAATTGATTGCAAATTAAAAATGCACTTTCATGTACTTAAAATTTTGTCAAAAACTCCTAAAAAATGTAAAAGATTCTTAGACAGAAATTTGTATAGAACATGGAATTGTATTTCAGTAAAAGTACAAAATATCAAATAGCGAAGCAATCCGGAAATTATAAAGATTTTCATTAATAATAGCAAAACTATTGAGTAAATTTTTGAAAAATGGGATGATATATGAATTCTAAATTACTAAGCATTTATTGCGAATGGTTTTTTCGGTATTTCATGCTAATATTTGTTTCATATATGGTATAGAAAATATATATAGTTATAATAAAAAAATAGCAAGGATTTTCCATGAGGGAAATATTTTATTAAAAATGAATTATTGAATTTTAGCATAAATTAACATTCCACGATGAAATAGTAATTCATAAAGAATTTAATTCCTAGTAAATATTATATTAAATTGCAATTAAATGAAGAAATAATTCGTTTCTAACTATCATAAAGTAAGCACTTATAAGCTACTTCTTCAATATTACTAACTTTTTTTGATATTATCGCAGTGTTTTTCGAATTTTAAAATAAATTAAATGCTAATTGCGAATTTCTGTTCTCTATTGTCCATTCAAATAATAGAACAAACACAGCTGAATGATAGGAAAAAATTAATCCTTTTAAATATTGAAACATTGCATGAAAAAAGAGAATAAATTTAAAGAAGTCATTTATGATCATGAAATTCTTTGCAAAATACACAAAAATGCATGAAACAAAAATAAATAATTATTTCTATCAACGGAATAATATACCATTCGAGAGTGTAAAACTATTGCTGTGACAGAAATTTTGTGTAATAATTTTTTTTTTCTTTCTAAATTCAGAATTAAAAATTCAGCTGAGTAATTTTGTGATTCGTCTTTTTTTTTTCTCAAAAAATGTCCCATCTTATTTGGAACGAACCGAAATTTCCTGAAAGTATTGTTTCCAAGCAGAATTCTCGGGACATTTTCATGTCTCGTTTTTGTTTCTAATTCTTGATTTACTTTGATTTATAATTAAATAATCACATCTTTTTATGCAAGAACTGAAATGTCATGAAAATATTTAGTTCCCAAGCAGAATTCTCAAGCCATTTTCTTGCCTCTCATTACATTTGTTTCTAATTATAGATTTACATTGATATAAAATTTAATAATTGCATCTTTTTATGAAAGAACCAAAATGTCATGAAAATATTTAGTTTCCAAGCAGAATTCTCAAGTAACTTTCTTGCATCCCATCGCCTTTTTTTCCCAATTCTTTATTTATATTGATTTATAATTAAATGAGCAGTACATATAATTTTCAACTAAGCACAACGAATAAGGATATATATATATATATATATATATATATATATATATATATATATATAAATTTTTATAATATATAATAGCATAAAAAACAAACTTAAATCTACAATTTTTTTTATAGGAACATGAAAAAAATGCAAAAGTAGTTACAATTAGAGAATTAATCACAAAACTGTTTCATCAACAAAAACTAATTAATTATTTTATCTGGAATGCTTTTGCCATTTAGAAACTCTGCTTACCTCTTGTAGATAAAAAGTATTGAGTATTAAGAAAAAGGCTACTTTTATACACATATAAATCTAATCGATTTTCCTGTTAGTCATTAATTGATTGCTACCATGCCATACGTTAGCTAACATTCTTTAAATAATTAATAATCTTTGATTAAAGCACTTTTAATGAGTTTAGGAATTACAAATTAATTAAAATACCACATTGCTTGCTAATTCTGTACAAAACGCTTTTTATTTTTAAAAAATAAAATTGCTACTATTGAAAAGGAAGGTAAATCTGCCATTTAAGCGAGATAAAATGAATACTTACACGCTTGAGAAAATCTCTCTCTCTCTCTAATGAATACACGTTTAATGATTGTTTTTCCATTCCCACTCCGCGAGTAACCCTGACAACTGGGGTCAACAGACGGATGTGACAATTGGTAGCCGGGCTCATTGTGGAGGGAGATCTTGACAAATCATCCTCTTACGTGAAGCAGCAGCTGAAACAGCCATTAAGAGATGGTTTTATTCGAATATTAATGTAGCACGTTCAGCGAGGCACCCTTTCGTTGCCGGAAGTGAAATGCATATGCAGCCCTTTGATAGGTGCGAAATGGAAGCTTGTCGTTTATCTGATGGTAACCATTAGAGAATGGCTTTGACCTTATGGTCAAGGATTTGATATAAACATTAACACATATAAATACACAGTTTTAGAAATTTATTGCATATTTTCATTTCAAAAGCCATTATTTTTATTCCTCAAATTAGAATGTTATTCCTAACAATATTAATAGTAAATAATTTTTAGATAATAAATAAAACTTAAAATTTTGTAATAAAATTAGAATTTAATTTAAAGTAACAGAAGGAAAAAAATAATGACCAAACTGAACGTCCCATCAGTTTCCAATTAAAACTCAGCATCCAATAGAAGAATTTTGGAAGCCAGGTGGGCTTTGCCAACTAACGTATTACAGTAATTTATTTAGAAGAGTTGGTCTTCCATGCTAATAACGTGGAAATTCTTTTCCATAAATTTTGTGTGGCTCTTTCTATGTTAAGAGTTTAACTTAAACTCGATCTTTTTCTCTAAAAATTTCATGTTCAGAATGTTTGCTCTTGAATTGTTTGTGATTTCCTCCTTTGTATGCAATTATTCAAGAATATTTGAATTCCAAGAAACAGTTCTAAGCATTTCGGTTTATTTGTTTTATTGTCGAGGGAAACTAATTGACAAGGAAATTTCTTTGTGTTCTTACATAGCAAATGTAAAAAGCTAATAAAAGTTTTAAATTCATCAAATGGGGGTATTTTAAGAAGAAAAAAAAGAGCTAAGAAAATTAGCAATGTAAAACAGGAATCTCTTTTCAGAGAAATTGAGGCATCTCGTTTTATAATTTTTGTTCGTAGAAGATTGGCTCTTGATATTTCGAAGATACTGATTGTGTTTAATTTGTCATATTAACGTCCTGTTCTAAAGTAACATAAGGATACTTTCGGGCAGACCTCAGAATTTTTATGCATGGTCAGATAGATGACTATGACTACACATGAGGTAGTATCCCCTCGCCAAACTTCCACTCCACTCCAGTGAGAGGACGTTTGGCTCGACGGATTTAACAAGTACCAGTCCCGCTTGCATGTCGTTTCTTCAATGTAATCGGGTTTCAAAACCGATATACAAACCATCGTGGCCTGACACTATTTACGAGGATTTCGATAAAGTGGGAGAATAAAACATACAGAAAGAATCATCGTATGAATTGAAAATGGATCAATCACCGATCAATCACCGATCTAACAGATCAATCACCGATTACTCCTTGAAATATTCTGTCAACTTTTCATCGAGAGACATCCACTATTGAATGGCTTATTCACCACCAGACTAAAATATCCATCTGTGTGTATGAAACTACGACTATACTGTGTCTTGCTTCATTTAAGACATGATGCGAAAATTGGACAAATCATTGATCAAATAAACTAAGATGACTTTCTCCACTTCAAGGATCGTGTAGCGTTGCTTCACAGAATAAGCCTAATTTTGGTGCGTAGACGCGACTGGTAATTGATTACATAAACTAAGACGCCTTTGTTCTATATTACCACCGTGTACATTGTGTCTTGTATGATGTCCATTAATTGATTAAAAGTTAGATCTGGATGATTCTATTGTGCCTCATATGAAGCTTGTTACAAATGCTATGATAATTCACTATTAAATTATTGCTACTGCATCCCTGAATTCTGCTCCTCTATATTTCTAGGGACAAAGATCTTAGGGAGATAAGTGTAACATTCTTGTAGCATCTTTTTTGTAACATGCACGTCCGACCGCACACACTAGGAACTCTTAATAGATAAGTTTAAAAAATAATAAGGTGTTTACAGATTTTGTTTATTTCTTCTATAATGAAATTATTTTAATTTCTAATTTTAAAAAAGCTTTTCTATGTGGAAATTTACTAATTTTTTATTAATTTGATTTTTTAATAATATATAGAACAATTGGGATATTAAAGCCTTCTGGGGCTTAGTTGCAAACTTGAAACTAAAAATTCAGTAATTTGATGCTCTTGTCAGACACGTCATTGTATGCTCAGGGGTTAATGAATTCATTTTCTGATTATTCGTGCAAATTTGGTTGTGTCAAATGATGAACATGTCTGTTGCCTTTCAGAGTAAGTACAGCTGAAATGATACTTTTCTACTGTATAATAACTAACGCACCACTATTTGAAAAATAAATGGTCCCTTAAACTTTATTGCTGCCATTAAATTAATTTTTGTTCTTTTTCCATTCTATTTTTTTATTTTCTCGTATACGAAATATGCTACTTGTCAGAAAATTGACTTCATAGCTTGTCTGTTTTCATATTTTAAATCTTCTCGAATACGAAAAATATATTTTTAATATATTTTCTTCTCCGAATACGAAAATATATTAAAAATATAATTTCTTAGTTTTGGACACAAGTCAACGTGATAATTATAAAACGCAAAGAGCCAAATAAATAAAAATTGGTATGCAGGTGTATCGACGAAATTCAGATATTTATTATAAGTTGAAATAAATCTGATTATTGATCATCTGTAGATCTCTACTTTGACATGCCTGTAAACAGAATTACTCAAACATATTTACTTGAATCAATTAAATTGCGATTGGATTTATGAATAAAGTCGTAGTACCATGAGAAATTTTGATGCCAATCAGAAAGCAAAAATTTGTCTAAATACATATTATCGTAATACATGTAGTAAAAATGTTAGATTCACATCAAGGATTTATATTACACAACTATCGTTTACCAGTGTTACACAAGGTATTCACAGCCTTACCAAAGATTTACAATTTTATACAGAGTAAGGGGTTTATTATCTTCATTCGAAATTAAAAGAAAAATCACTCTGATAGTTTTGACGTGAATACGTTTTTAAATTCGCTACCATACGGGGGTAATGCAAAAAACCCCCTAGTAATAACAAAATCGGGGGAGACAGTTTGGAGCTGTAGTTTCGAATCTATCCTCTACTTCCAAAATTAAATTATACCACTGGATAGCTATAGGATCAAATAATTCATTACAATAAACGAGAACTGTGACGCATTGCCTGCGGTGGAGAGGTGAGTGCCTCCGTTTTGAGGTTATTTTCATGCGTATCGAGACTTGAAATTGGTATAACCTTTGACCCGGAGAAGCTACGATGTTCGTTTGAGTTTTAATCGTAAGTTGTCGTCAAAATCTATCGATTGTATATAAAACCTTAGTTTAAAGTAGTGACAGTGAATATAATAAGGTGTTAAAAATATATAATGTCGGCCTATACTCGTCGAAAAGTAAAAACCAAACACAGAAATCGTATACGGTTGGAAAGGGCTTCTCAAGAACAATTGAATGGTAATATTAAAACTTAAAATTATACCCGATTACTACACCAATTATGATAGTAGGAGACTTTAATGTTGGTGTCTCACTAAACCACTTATTGTTTGACTTCATGCTCAGCGAGTTCTATTTGTCTTATATTGAAACTTCTCCAACAACTTTAGGTAATACAAGTATTGATTTAACTTTTACCAGAAATCTCGGTGTATTTTGTATGCCATCTGAGTAGTACTTTCCGTATCACAGACCTATAATTAATAAAGTTGTATTGTAACACAATAATTATTTGTTTCCTTGCTTTTATTCTAAATACATAAATAAAAATATTTTATTTAAAACATATAACCCATTGCATAAACAACGCATGGCCGTGTCCCTTTCACAGCTACACTATGTTTTTTAAACTAACATTTGCTTGAATCTCACAGGCATGTGTATATTTGGTAATAATCTTTTTTATCTATTATTCATAAAGCATTAATTTGTATAACAAATGATATATTAAAAGGAAAACACATTATATTTTAAAACTAATGCTCCAGTATCAGTTAGCTGCACTTCACATTTAAATTCTTTTTTTTTCCATTTTCAAGAATCTCTCTTTGGATTTCTGAGCTACTCAATGCCTTATAATCTCGTTCCATTATTACGTGTTTCGAATATTCTGTTCTTGGTTAAGCATTATGGAAAATATTACTTATAAGCATTTCTAGTAGTTTAAAAATAATAATGTACAAAATAATGGTATGAAATTACTTACTTCTGATATTGCACTTACCAAACATGAGCTTGATATAGATCATAATCGATACCCTAATTTATTTATAAAATGCAAGAAAGGGTTTATTCAAACATTAGGTTTTGATCTATTAATATCGTTACAAATTTTCAATATTTTGGCCCTGAAATACAAATAATATTATTAGAGGGAGAGATTTACAAATATTCCTAATGGATAGTGAATGAAGAAGTCAAATATTCTCCAGTATTTATGACGATTTTAAATGAATTTATGAATAAAGACGAAAAATATAAAAAAAAATGCAAGAAATTTTTCTCTATCTCTATAATGGATTCAGATCTGGTGATATGTATGAAAAATTCCATGTTAAGTCAAATAAAATGTATAAAAATGAAATCTACATTAACTCGAGAGGTTCAACCGATGTGTTGATTGATTTGAATATATATGGTAGTAATATCTTTAGTTGTTTGTGCGATTAATGTTTCTATTTAACTTTGCAGTCAGCTTGTGTTTATAGTGTCTGAAAGTTCTTTATGTATCTTTGTCTACTGTGTTTTGTCGTTTCGTTTTTAAGTTGTAAATGCCATTTTTCCATTACCCAGCACCATGGACATTCATCATATACCATGAACGATATTTCTTAACAATATTTTAAATCCTTACTCAATATGTAAACTTAAACGAAACCTTAGATAATAATAGAATCACTTCTGATTTAGAAATTCAAAATAACAAAAACCTCATAATAAGACAACTAAAATCTGCAATCGTTATTTTTAGCTTTCATTGGTGCAGCTTGATATCATGAGAATTCTTATTACTTAAGTTTCTTTTTTTAATTTTGCTGGTAATTTCTAAGGCAAAATAATTCCAAAGATTTTTAATTTCATTCATAAATCTTTCAAATTAATAAATTTAATCAAATCGAAAATGCCAAGTAGTATTTGTAAATTTTTTTCATTTTCTTTAATTATGTAATTTAATTGTTGTCTTTTGAAAAATATTTTATAACCTTTCTCTACACGGCGAAATATTGTTTTCTGGAAATAAAAAACAATAAAAATAGGTTAAGAAAATATTTTTTTTCAAATAAATTATGATCTATATTGAAGTTCACTTGAAATTAAAAAATTATAATTGTGTATAAAATTAATCTCAAACATGAAAAGTATTTAATATTTATTTTAATAATAAATGTTCTTGATGAACAAGAATAAAGATTAACATTTTTTAAATTTTGTGTCAAGAGTAGTTATAAAAATTCGGGAGGAAGTATTAAATTTAATCCAAAAAGCTCACCTATGATGATAGCCGAATAATTCATTTTAAAATTAAAATTAGCGTAAATAAGAGTAATGAGAGATTTTAGCATTTTTTTCACTTGATGTATATAGATAAAAAAATTGTCTGGAGTATTAAAATTAATCTTTTCAATCTATATTGAGATTTTAGAGACATATAAGTATAAATATTAAGATTTGTAATTCAGCCCTTTTTAATTTAAAACGCTGCAGACAAGAAATAAAAATTGTACTTACTTACTTAAATTCCATAATTCTTTAAAAGTTAAATTTGTGAATATGTTTCAGCAGCTGATAAGAACCCTTTATATGATATTAATTTACTTAGTTAATAGCTAAAAGTAATAAGATAATTGGGGAAGATAAAAATTATTTAAGAGTTAGAGATTAAATGCATTTGGTTGTAGCATATTTTATTTATTGGAGCAGAAATGATATTATCTAAGCACTCCATTGTAAATTTAATTTTCCTAATTTAATTAAAGACTTAATAATTAAAAAAATACAAATGTTTACGAATATTATGTTCAACATAAATAGATGAAGAAGTTAATATTCTTAATAGGCTTTTTTCCCAATTAGAATACATAATTTTTCGGAAATAGTTCTAATTATAAAATATATTTATTATTTTAAGAAGTTTTGACTATAATTAATTTAATCCTTTAAGTGCTGTAATTAATTACTCTTGAAGATCTTGCTTATATAATGAATAATCTATTTTTCATTTTTATTTGTATAAAGCAAAAAAATAATTTTAATCTTTATGAAATTTTTTTAAATTGATTTTGTTATATCCATAAAAATAGTTAACTAATTCTTCATTCTTTGATATGCTCCTATTGCAAATTTATAAAATTATTAATCATAATTTTTTTATTGAAATACGAAGAAACACTGATACATCTACAAATAAGATAAAATAGTGTGAAAAGAAAGGACACATGAGAATATTCAACGAAGAGAATAATTTTTAGTGTCAAAGCAAACATAGTCATAGAGAATAATTTTTAGTGTCATAGCAATAGAGCTTTATTGGCGAAAAGAAACATTTCTAGGGAATTTTGATCCCAGATTTTATGTTTCTGAACCTTAATGAAGCACCATCAGTGCTTAAACTATAGACACTAAAAGCCTATTTATTCATCAAATAGAACAGTATAAGGAAATTTACTGAAGTAGTATCAAGGGAATGATTACATTCTTTGGTTACTCCCCTACAAAATATTCTTTTATGTAGAGAAAACTACTAACTACTTTCACACCTGAATTTGCTTGTGAAGTCGTAGCGGGCTTTGTCAATGATCACCAAGAATGATAATTTATTCATTTAGAATCATAATGTGACTCTAATGTAATAGAATCATAACGCATTTCTAGTCAATCTTTCCAAACTACATTTCTGGATATTGACAGATAAGGTTGGGGGTCAAATTTGGAGGGACTCATCAAGAAAGTAGTGTAAGGATGTAATTAACGTCACCAGCATAGAGGATAATATGGCCTCTTCGACTTCTTTTTAGTATTCATTCTTTTATTAGTTTCCTTTATAAGTTCACTGTACTTTCTCAAATGATTACCTTAAGTATTATTTTGTATTTCTCGTTTAATTCCTTTTTAAGAATTTGCTGAGTGGTATAAATAATAATGGCCAATACTACAAAAATGTCCTCTACCTTTGATCTGGGCTTATTATGAAAGCAAACACAAATGAGAAACTGACTTTTAGCATAAAACTTATTGCGTTAGTTATTTTTTTTGATTAAAATATAATTTTATATGTATAAGGGCAGGTTATTTACAACAATAATTATTGATTAATTTTTTTTAAAAAAAATCCATTATAGATGAAAAAATCTTTTAATTAAACTAAATGTTTGGAAAAAAAATCTATCACTATTTTCAGAACTCATTGTTTTCAGAACGTTTTTTCTTAGTTTTTTTCGTTGAAACAGCAATATAATTTACCTTTTTTTCATATTTAGGAGCATCATTTGGTATCGAAACATGTATTATTAGTTTTCCTGAACTAAAATGTCACAGACTTTAATTTATTTTTTTCGAATTTCTTTGCATATCCTTTTTTTTAATATCTTAGGAAAAATCTCCTATATTCAGGAGATAAAAATGAAGAGATCATTGGTATATTTAGATTCATATGAGTTTTGATTAGAATCTACTCTGAAGAACTTTCAGTGATTGAATTATTTATGAAATCTGAACAAAATATTGGTCTATCTGTGGCAGCGGTGGAAAAATATTACCATCAATCAGAATATTTGCATTAGAGGAAGTAAATGTTGCCATACATATCTTTTTTAGTGCATAATTTATATTTATAGATTTGGTAAAAGCAGTTACAGTTAATTTGAGCATATCTCATTTGATGTAGGTTGATGGCAGTCATTTGAGCTTTTTTTCTGCTATTCAATGAATTGTTGTAAATAACTTTGCATATGCCAAATATAAGCGCTTGCATGTGATTATATATATGAGAATGATGGGTTTGTCAAACATCATTGTTTTGACAAATTCATTATTAGTCAATAATCACATAAGTGTCTAATGTATTTAAGTTGTAACAAGCTTGATTTTCAAGAATTAATCAGTTATAATTGATAAAATTTTAAAAACGTTGATTGAAAGATGCCTTATTTGACAATACCTAAGTATTGATTGCATTTATTGCGTCGGAGGTTATTCCATTTAACATGCACTATTTGAAATTCCAACTCGGAAATAAAAAAATGAGGAAGAACCTTATTATATGAAAAAATTATTTCAATAATCATTATTTTCTTGACATTATCACATTAAAAAGGAGTTTTAACTTTTGAATAATTATTTACAATTATTTTTAAATAATTGTAAATAAGTAAGAAGAATATCAAAAACAGAAGCCCTTATATTGTTGATCAAGGTGAAGATTTATTAGTACAAAATCCAATTTGATAAGGTGAGTTATAACCATGTTTTCAAAAAGTGCTACCGTATCAGAAAGTGGATTCCAAACACCCAATATATTTAAATAACTTCGAAGATTGAATATGCAGTATGTTTATAAAGGCTTCTGCTTATTATAAGTTCTTGTTTTGTAAAATTTCTTTGGTAAAGCCAGCCATTTCTATTGACTCCCTTAATATATTTTAATGATTAAACTTCATAGTATTAAGGAGTTTATATCAACTCACTATTATGTATCAAATTATGGATAAAAGTGTGTTTAAAATTCTAAAAGTATTCAATTCATTGTTTCTTTTAAATTTAATCCACAAACAAATAAAAAAAAGGAAAATTTTATTTTAAGTTACCAAACATATTTATTTATCTTTTATTACTATGACTTTCAGACTATATTGAAAATCTTTTTCAAAATATCTTTTGATCAAAAAGAAATAGAAATAACATTCACGAATTAACTGTAATTTCACAATATGGGAGAATAACCTTGATTCAAATACCTTTAGTTTCTTCTAATTCAGTATCTAGAACATAGTTCATTCTCATCAATAATAGATCAAACAGTGTAATGGAACAACAATTTTCTCATCCACCTGAAACTACTTAATGAGTTTTAGCTTGCACACTCGCTCGAATAACATTTAAGCCAAATCTCATTGCTAAACACTAGCTTCTTCTTCCATTATTCATTTCCCTTTAATTAGAAAGGCTGTCAAAGTGCTTGCTTCAAAATCATCTTTGTTCAAGAGTTATTGGATACCATATAAATCATATCTACGAGTTTATTTATAGCACTTGATATGTCTGCTGACCTTCTCTACAGAGTGCTTTCAATAGATTTTCGTCTTAGAAATATCTGACTGCTCTGTCAGTAGATAATAAGCACAATAATTTTTTTATAGAAATGTGTAGATGAGCGTTTTTGAATATATGATACGCACTCTGCAAGCTTCATCACAATTATCTATACGTAATGCAAACCTTTATAGTAGTATCTCCGATGAAAAATCTTTTGAAAGTTGAATGGATTTTTATCTTTCCAGAAATAATCGTTTTTACGAATGATGCTTTCATCCCTGTTAAAGAGACATTCATCTATTTAAATTATTTTTTAAGAAAAAAAAAAAAGATTTGTCTACTTTCTGTTATCCGTAGATTATGTCGGATTGCAGCTATTATGTTGACGTATTGGCTGCACTGCATTTTTAAATTATTGAGTTATAAACTGAAGCTAGATGGAATCTTTAATATTGATGTGATTTTAATAATAATTAACTAAAAATATTAATTTCTGGGATAAAAATGACTTATTCTCCCAGGGTATGTAAGACTTCTGTAATTGGTAATATTATGATTAATTAAAATATCAGTAAACACCATTTTAAAGCATTATTGGTTGCTGAAATTCATCTTTCTTTTTCAAAATTTCATATCATGCGCATAGTTGTGAGCATACATTTTTATATTTGGTTTATATTACTTCTTTGGATATTTAAATGTTAAACTTCTCAAATTTCTATTCTTAATAGTTTAGAGTTTCTTAGAGTTTTTATTAAAAATATTTAAAAACTATTTAAAAAATATAAAATAAGCATGGTTTATTAGCAATTTTTCCAATAATGATTGGATGACATTGTGATATCTTAATCCTGACAAATTAAATAAGAGAGAAGAGTAACAAAACAATTCTTTTCATCTATAACAGTAGCATATGAGTGCTAGTTTCTGCATCACTTCTTTGTGCGGCTAGTCACAATGTGACTGAGTGACCTAGAGAATGGCAAACTTGGCAGACACCCAATAGCGTCGAACATTCACTCGGCCATATTGTGTCGGGTCCCGCAAAGAAACGATAAATAAATTAGCATAGACTACTGCTTATAACCTCATATATGCACGCAAAGACAACTTGTTCTCATCCCAGGTTGATAATACTTACAAAAATCACCTCTCAAAAACAGTTGAAAATTTAATCAGGAAATAGTCTCTCTATCAAATCGGGGAATAGATACTAAATAAATGTTAACTGGCTGTTAGTTCAATCGGCTACTCTAGGGGTCGCTCCAGAAATGCACCGATCTTTATCGAGTGAATCCTGACAAGAAAACCAAATGACACGGAACTTCTCACAAAATCGGGAACACCTTCTTCGAAAACAGACTCCTTTCCGAATCTCTTTCGATGCCTCTTACTATTTTCATCTTCTCTCTTCCCTTAAAACAAAAACAAAAACAAGAAAAATGGATTCTTTTTCTCTCAGAACTTCATCCTCTGACTTTCTCATTGATGAACTTGAGTTCCTTATTACCCAAAGCTGCTCAGAAGAGCATCCTCAGTGGTCTGCAGTTGATTGTGGGAATGTTTGTTAATGACCATCTTTGTATCTGATTCCTTCTGAATACATGTTAATCATAATCAATTCACAGCTAATGCTGGTAAAAACTTACCTGACTTCGACACTTAATGAGAACGAATGCTGATGATTGATCGTTTCTTAAAGATTTGCGGAATCCATTCATAATAGGAAAAAAAGTTAACATCTGGATCTTTGAAGACATGATGTAACTCAAATATGGAGCCCTTTATCTGGATACAATAAATGACCAGACACAATGATTCTACTAGTGAAGAGGATCTCCGTAAGCTCATAACTATGTACAGGGAAACGGGTGATGTTACATATGATCGGAATGCCACTTACGATGTGAGGAAAAGAAGAAACCTTACAATGTTTTTCTAGATAAATGTTTTCAATTTAAAAGTAAAATTTTCTATATTGAATAAACTTGCATTTTATGAAATATATGTTTCCATCTATCATAAATTTGTTATATATCACTACAAATTAAAGAAAAAAAATATAAACCAACTTCTGCAAATTTTATAGAACTAAGCATGAAACTTTTTTATGTGCAAAGATAAATACAAAAAAATATTTTATTCATTGACAAATTGAAGTAAAAGAGGCGTATCAAAATTTAATCTTTATTTTGCTTCTTCCTATAAACCTCCAAAGAAGAGAAACATTCATACAAATATTTAATTCTCCAAATTATGTCTTATAAATGGGAATATAAGTCTAGTTGTGATATTTAGATAAATACTTTTCAATTTTTTTAATATCCTGTATATTTCGGCAAACTAGTATAAACTTAGCGATCAGAAGAAACGATCTCATCACAATAAACATGTGAATTATGTAAACACGTCATGTAAACATTACGTAAAACGTTGTTACAATTAATATGTGAATTATGTATTCTGGAATATAATGAAAAATTCCACAGCCGTATCTTAAAATAAATTTAACATTTTATTTAATAGGGTTTATTTAAAATTCAAACTCCTTAAATCTAAATTTTTAATGAGTTTTCAAACAAACAAGTACGTATGAAATACATGTAATATAAAGTAAAAAAATGCCAAATTCTATTATGTTGTTATACTCCATCGTAAGGTAAGGTATCCATCACAAGCATATTAAATGCCTTAATAATAACAGTATGTATGTTTGTAACTAATGTAGTTTTAGATAGTAAATATAAAATCAAATAAAGCTTTCATTCACCTTTAATTACTAATTTCTACATAAGGGATTGAATGACTATATTAGAATATTTAAATGCCACATTCTTTATTTTGATAAGTTAATAAATGCATAAAATATTTTCAGATAGTGTAGATGACTAATAAAGATTCACAATTATCATGATTCCTTTTAAATGCAATGTTTTAACTAAGAAATAAAAGGAAGAATATAATAAAGCATTTTATAGCATTCGATAATTATGTTTTATTTTTATAACTCAAACTTATTTCATTCAATTAACTAGGTAAATAAGAAGTATCAATAAAACTTTAATTGTTGATAATAACTATAAATTTTTTATATTGATCCATAGGAGAAATTTTATTTTCCGACAACAATTTTACTTTTAATAATTTATAAAAGTTTTTTAATCAACAGTTTATGCAAACTTGATATTGTAATAGATTTTTAATTCTTAGAAATAATAAATAAATAAACTGAATGTGCAAATATAAATACATGAAATGTTAAATAATAAGTTAAAGAGAATTCTTCATTCGAAGATCTAATTTCTAATTAGGAATTATTTAAATTTAAATGTAAATGAGTATTTTGGCTCATAAATGTGTGAATAATAACCATTGGCTTTTAAAATATCGCATCAAGAGTTGTTAATGTTTCCATCACGATATCATTTTAATTTTGTTGATAATAACAATTTATTGACAAAAAGTATTAAAGGAGTGTAATAGAAAGCTACCAAAATTTTGGTTACTAAACATTTTCCAGTGAGCTTCCTTAAAACAAATTCTGTTGTTTAGTAATTTTTAGTAACTGTATAAAAGTAAATAAACAACTAAAAATGAAGAATAATCAATTTCTTAAATGATACGTGGGTAGTGTAAAGAGAACCGACTATAATGATGATGAAAGTCATTTTCCTTCATGGTAAAAAGTTTCGAGTGTCCGGTTACTTTGATCAATAATGGCAAAAGTAAACAGCTTTCGAGGCTTATTAAAGTTATTAAAATGCTGCTGTTTGCTAAGATTTAAAGATTTTTGTAATATGTGTGTTGCATGAAAACAAAATTTCTTGATTGTAATGCTTAGATTTATCTTTTTGGTTATTTTCTTTACATTGGAAATACTTACCATTGTGAAGATTACTAAATACTTTTATTTTATAAATGTTAAAAATATTACATTTAATCCGATGTGAAACATTTGATAGTATCCTACATGAAACCTGATTTTCAAAGAAACTTTAAAAAATTGCTTGAGAGAACTTTTTTTCATATATATGAAAATCTGCTTTCTTTAAATAAAATGTTAATATTCTTTTCTTGACTTCTAATATTTACTTCCAAGGTGTTTGTTAAGCTTTCACGATTTAATAAAGGAATTTGAAAAAAAATAAAGAAAGATAATAAGAAAAATAAGCAAAAGATTAAGGAAATATATATTTTGAAAAGAAATAGATGAAACCATTTGCATATGCCCTTCTAATAGGGCAATAAAATTTGTATAAAAAAAACTCTAGTAGTACACAAATATTTTATAATATTGATCAATATTCGCAATATTGTTTAATATTGGGAAATATTATTTAATGTCATAAAATATCGTACAATATTGTACAATATTATAAAACAGGATGTGCTACCTTGGAATATTTAAACTTTATTACATTATTTTTTTGAAATTTGAAATTTTTTCTTTATCTACCAACTATGAAATTTGCTGTTAAATGCTCGCCTTACTAACTGTAATAAAATTTATTTTGCTAGAAAAGATTTATAACTTTTGTTTTACTTTTCCAATAAGCAAACAAAGATACGTGAAATTACTTCAATAAGCAATTTTTACTTTCTAATTATCAGTACGAATTTCGTGCTTCATCGTGTCGACATATATACCATTAAATTAGTTGTTTAGAAAAATATCAACATTATTTTTTGTCTATAATAATTATTTGAAAAAGTAAGTTTCAAAACTAAAATTTTATTTTTTAGATACCGACTGATAAATAGACAGAAAGTAAATATGTTAAGTGATTATTAACAAAACTAATAATCTATCACATTTGTTTAAATTTCCTTGATAGTCTGTGTGCTGCAAATTATTTTTTCTTCTCAGCAGATGCAATTTAGGCGTTCGATTTATGGGATTAATAGGGGATTGCAAATAATAACTTTATTTCACGATTTAATTCTCAAATTTTTGGCTCAGCTTCTTATCAGTGAAACATGGAAATCCAAGGCACGAATATACGAAGAATATTCTCTTAATTTTCTATTAATTTTTTCTGTTAATTTTCGAAGAATAATTTTTAAATCAAGGAATAATTTAAGATATCAATATATGAATAAACCCTATACATAGGTAAAATAATATACAGAATTTGCTTAAAAACCTCATTAGTTAATAAAAATAAATGAGTTTAACGTTATTGAAAATCAGATTATTTCAAATGATCACTGCTTCACATTGTATTTCTTTTACAATCCACTTAGTAATCTTTAAAATCTGCTTAATGTCCTTTGAACTGTTTCCTGTAATCATCTTATTCCGAACATTATTGCTTTCTGTATTCGAAAATATATATTGGTTTATAATGAGTACCCTTTGACTTAAGATTCCATTTAGGTAACAAGCTTTTCAATGCATTTATGTCCTGTGATGTATAATCCTAGTGTAAATATTTAACAACTGTGAAAAGGATTTTTCTACATTTTAGTATTATCTAAGCATTTTTTTTGCTATTGTTAATCACCCCTAACTGTAATATTCAACCAGAGTCATGGTTTGTCAATTTCCGTTATATTTTACTGATTTAATACATAGTAACTGAAACAAAAGGTAGAAATATTTTTTAAATTGATATTTATTTTTAATAAAATAGGATGACAGGTCTGTAAAATGCGAATTCTCTTGCAAATGAAACTTCCGAATGTTTTAAAGAAATAGTAAAATAAATGTAATTATTTAAAATTAAAAATTTTGCCCTAATGTTTGCAGTGTTTATTTAAAATTTTACTTTCTATATTTTTGTCATTTGTTTTTCACTAATAAATGATATGAGAAATTCTGAGAATATTTATTCAAATGCATTATCTTAAAAAAGGAGAATGTTTGGCATTCTTTTAGTTATAAGTAACCTAATATTCTACATATTCATCCAAATTCATAGACTGCATGATGAGTTCAGATTATAGTAATGATTATGTTATTGACAATCAAATTAAAATAATTTCATTTTTTTGTTTTTTCCAGGAATTTACAATAAAAATATATTAATCGATTTTAATAAAATACTTTTATTACTTTTAAAAAGATTAGCTTAACACCTAATATTGCAAGAAGTTAACGAAGAGATTAAAAAAAAGAATATATATGGTAAAAAAAATTCACTTTTTATGACCTTCTAAGCTCTATGCAAAAGTGAAAGAATTATTTTACAAGTTTTCTAAGATACAAGTTGCATAAATTTACCCTATTCTGGTCTTATATAGTTTCTATTTTTTCAGTGTTAGATATGAAAATTTTAGAAATATGTACATAAAATTCTCTTTTATATATACTTCAGTTAAGAAGAAGAAAATATTTAAAAGATATTTGAATTTCATTTTTTCATTCGTCATTACATTAAGAACTGATATCTTTAGAATTTTGCATTTTAAGATACACCATAATATAAATTTATAGAGTTATATTTACAAGAAAAAAATCTATTTTTGCAAACAATGGACGAATTATTTATATATTATTTGCACCTGCTTAATAATATAATATTAATTTTGTTTCTAAAATTTGTGCAATGAATTTATCAACAATATGCTTATTTGAATATTAATTGAATGTATTGAATTTTGTTAAAAAATACTTCTATTAAAGTTCTTATATTCAAAGTTCTTTTACTTAAGTTATTCCATTTATTCGTCTTTTTTCTGCAATCGGATTTAATTCAAATTTCAAATAATTGATTTAGATTCTTAATTGGATTTATGGTTTTATGTCGATTTAAAACCCAATAGTGACGTATATGTTTGATTTGTTTCCTTTCCTAACGTTGGAAAGGAATTTATGGCATAAATCAAAAATTTAATAAATAAAAAACGATTAAAATATATGTGCTACCTATTAGAAATAAATGGGCGATAAAGTATTTCAACTTACATTAAGACAATATTTATTAGGCAAAAAACAATCTGATTTAAATTACTAATTATTTTACTATTTGGATTTACTTTTTAATTTCCAAGCGTTTCAGATTATTTAATTTACATTTTCAAAGCAGATCTAATATTTTGTGTTACACTTTGAAAACATCCCTATTTCAGGAAATGTATGGTAAATATTTAATTTGTTTTCCATTGACGGGACTGAAAATCTTATATTTTAGAAAAACACTCGAACGCCTACAAAAAGATTCTTTTTTAAAAATTGTATACTAAATAGATTGAAATGAAATAATTGTTTGTTGGATGTTTGGAATTTCAATTGTTTGTTTCTTTCAACAATTTTCTCAAAAACATATTTCAAACTTTTAAATACTTTAAATAAATCAAATATTTTAAATTAAAACATATTGAAAATATATTCTTAAATGTGAAAAACTGTCAGTTTCTTAAAAAAAAGTAATTGGTATGATCTATGTATTTGTACTCATCCTTTATATTTTACTAATTTTGCCTCTTAAAAATTTGAAATATTTATACATCGTCTGCTAACCTTTTATTAATAAATAACTTTAAAAACATTGCTATTTCAGAAAATGTATGGTAAATATTTAATTTGTTTTCAATCGAAGTGAATGGAAATCATTTTTCATAGAACTTTATCCGTCAATTTAATGTGGGTGGGTGATAAATCAAAATGACAGTTCCAATTTATTGAAATGATATACTTTAAGAATTTGCTTTGACAGTACATCCCATTTTTTATTAGTCTATACTTTCAAAAGTAGTAATCATTATCCGAAGTGTTTGTAATGTAAATTATAAAATCAAAAATTCAAAAAAAAATCTTAATTTGGCCGATTTATTTTGTAAATGACGATGAATTTTTTGGCAATTTAAGAATTTTCCAAGAAGAACGCACAACGTGTAAAGTAGAAATTTATAGTGATGAAATCTTTAAATTTAAAAGTAAGCATTACTTTATATATTTTTTTTAAATTTTGTTTTGTATATTTTTGATATATTAAGTAAATTAAAAAAATATTGGAAAAGACCATATTTCTGCAAAAGAAATTTAATCATCTCAAATTCTCAAATTTTGAAAGTTTCTGTCTACACTATATGCTTGGTTCTTATCTTATTATTAAAAATCTTACTTATTTTTGAACAGTGAAAAGTGTCTCTGATTTGTACTTCAAATGATTTTAATCAGGCATATTCAACTTTTTATACTTGCTGTTTTCACAAAATACTCGGAGAAAGCAAAAAATATTGAGAATCAACAGAGAAAGCATTTGGTTGAATGGATGTTAAAAAAATCTATCAAAAATGAGATATTCATAAAAATGAGATAAACGTAGTATTATGGGTATTTCTCATTTTGAATCTTGTAATAGCCAACCGAGAAAAACAACCCTTTTCTTTAAAGATAGTAATAAGGGATATTTTAATGAAATCTAACATATAATAATGCTACTATGAATACTATATCAGCTTCTAACTATAATTATTAAAAGAGTCCCAAATCGAGACTATTTTAATTTTTTAGATTTTTTTATTAATTTATCCACTTATAACATTAATAAAAAGTCAATTTATTCAAAAATAAAACATGGCAAAAATTTAAAATTTGCATTTACTATTATTAGGTATACTTAAATTTAACACACACACACACACACACACACACACACACACACACACACACACA
>JAOUZG010040738.1:137022-152262 GCA_026289955.1 Argiope argentata
ACACACACACACACACACACACACACACACACACACACACACACACATTATTCCAATATATTTTATAATAATCAGATTGAGCACGTTTGGTTAACTGTTAAATAATTCTCCTTAGAAAATGAGAAGGAAACAGAAGCTTATTGAAAAATGCCTCTTTCTTTTAAAGTTGTAATATAATATAATTTTTTGTACGAACAAATAGTGATATATAGCCATTGAAAAATGAAGACCATTAACTATACTAGGGGACAGCTATTTATCATTTTAATTTTAATCCAGCTACTATTTTTTACCACTACCGTTTGGACAGTAAAGCCTTTTTCTATTTCCTTCTATAATCTATGTAAAATAATAATATTTCCTTAGTAAACATTTCCCTTCTTTTTAAGTACTACATTATTCCTCTGTGTAGGAATTTCATGTCTCAAACTTTGCTTTTCACAAAATTTGCAATAAAATCAAGAGAATTATTTGTCTGAAATAACAGTATGTAATCAAGCCTGAACCAATTTTTTTTGAAAAGTTTACTATTTTCATTAATTTAAAGTTAAGAAATAATCCCTTTTTTTCAGAAATAACATCCAAAAATACTACTGCCTAAGAATTATATTTTTTCAAAGTTCGAAAAATGCATTTTTAATGATATCAAATTAATTAATGCGCAACTTTTAATTGTTTGTTTAATTTTTTAAAGCTTGATTTATAATAGAAAACATTGTAAACTGGAAATTCAAAAGCTTTACATTGTTTTCTTAAATATTAAATCATGAGATATTAATTCTTTTTTTGAAAACTAAATAAAAATAACTTTTAATTTCTATAAAGTTTAGAAGAGGGATAAAAAGTCAATTTGCAAGAACGTGGCATTTAGAAGAGAGAGGAACCATTACTTTTACTTTATTATTAGCATTATGATATTATGGAACTGCTTTTCATTAGAAACCACAGGAGCAGAACATGAAGACTATTAAGATAAAAAGATTATAATGCTAATGATGTTACTAAATTATACGGGAGACTAAATATATTCGTTTTAAATAGTTTTATTGCTTAAAAATCGTTTTTGTATAATTTTACAATTTAAAAAATTAATCTTTCATTGATGTCAATTTGCTCGCTGTGGGATATTTTCTGAATTTTAAAAACTATTAAAAAAGATTTTGAATAAATAACAATAACTTTGATGGATATTAAGATGATTGCCTTTATTGCTTTCTTGCTATAAAGATGATTGCTTTTACTGCTATTAAGTTCACAGACTTTTAAAATGTGGTAAATCTTATCTTTTTTCTCTTTGGATATTATAGAAAAAACTAACTTTTATTCAACTTATGACAATAATTTAAAGAAAAGCTATATTATGAAAGAGTTAAAAGATGAGGAACTGTTAATAATGTTTTTAATTGTACTTTATTACTATGGGAGTTCATTTCTTAAAATGTTTTAAGTTTATGGCAAAGGCAAAAATTGAAATGTTATGGAAATAATATGATCTTAGTGCAATGGCAATTTGACAACTAAAAATAGTTTGTTGTTGAAATCTTGAACATAATGTTATGTATAATCGATTTAAGGGAAATTAAACACAATCCAAATTTATGGTGAATCAATTGGTCATCAAAGGCAACTAGCATTACAAAATTCGAAAAATTGCAAGATATCCTCTAGATTTCAACTTGGCATTTCAACTTTTCTAGACGAAAATTACAGGACATTTTAGAAAACGGCGTAAAGATACATTTTAAGCTATTATTTTCTTCCCTCGCACGTATTAATGCACATGCGTGTATGACATGAAGATATTCATTTTAATATTTTTCCCAACACATTTTCATTTTTATTATTCGTATGTGCCTATGTTTCTGTATGAAACATACCGAATCCGGTATGTATTTTAGTCAGAGGTTATATGAGAGTTTTATATTTTGTGATTTTATTTTAGTTCGCTTGAAGTCACAAAAGCAAATTCTCAGCAAATTATTTCGATTCTCCATGTTAAAAAAATGTATTCTGTTCTTGTAACTTTCATATATATGTTAGAACAAGAAAATACCGTATGGAATTTTTAAACATGTATTAGGAGGTCAACGGTTGGATAGTTTGAAAGTTAATAAAATAATTCAGCGAATTGGAAAATTGTTATCAACGATAAGAACCATATTTTGAGTTCTAAAGAAATTAAATTCTTCAAAGTAAATATTATGACTGCTGTGGAATTTATTGTATAATACATAATAAGAATGAGCTGTTTTCATTATTGAAAACATGAATCGATTAGTTTCTGGTAGGATTTATTTTTAAGAGCAAAGAATATGTCTTGATCCAAACCTGCAGGTTTCTAGCCAGAAATAAAACAGGTTAGGAAAAACAAGAATAAATTGATTCCAAAAATATTAGCACATTATTCAGGTTTAGCTCATATTCTTATAATTAGCTTGTTTTCCATTTAATGAATCCAAAATATAATTAATATTGTATTAAATTTCATAAAATATCAGAAAAAAATATTATATTATTTTTTAAATTATTAACGAAAATATAAAATTTTTTCGTTAAAAATAAAAGAATATTTTCGTTAAAATTTGTATCGTTATAATATTAAAACTTTGAATTGCTGAGTAATGCTTATAAATGTTATGGTACAAAAATTTTTTAAGAACTAATTAAAAAATATTATAAATCCTCACTGAAATTTTAAAAAAGTCTAGTAAGAATCATATTGATATCATATTACAAGATATCTTGTTAATTACATTTTTATAAATTGATTTATGTCATTTCGTATTTTTAAATTAATATAAAATATTTTTTAAAGTTCAAGTACCTCTAATTTTTACTATTATTTATAATTAATTGTTATCATAATACACAAAAAGTTAATAAATTTAATAATCACAAACAAGTATATGCAAAAAGATAAGTATAAAACTAGGAAATATTGAATAGTTTAAAAGTTCTTTGATCTGATTAATGCCAACGGACTTCTACTGTTTATGCTTAACCTTTTCATAAATGTTATATCTTTAACAAAAAATCCTGTATTTATATCATAAAAATTATCCAAGTTTATATATATAGATTTCTTCAGACTTAAAAGTGAAAATTAAGAATAAAAGAGATGAAATAAAAAAAAGAATTAACATTAAATATTTGTAAAGAATAATGATATTTGCAAGTGCATATTTACCAATCAGAGCATTAGTGATTCTTTTTGCATTATCATTGCAAGTAATCAGTATGTGTTAAACTATGCTACAAAACATATATTTTCAACAATAAATAAAAATGCTTTAAATTTTTAAAATAATTTTAATGAAATAAAAATGATTATGGCATTCTAAGCAGCATTTCCAGCTGTTAAACTTACATTGGAGTACTTACCATTGCGTCTACAAATATTTAAATGTTTTTAATTCATCATAAAAAATTATGGTATACATAACTTTTTTCTTTGAAAAATGTAATATTTATACAAGGTTACAACTTCAGTTGAAATATTATTTATAGGTATTCTTTGCTATTCAATTGAAGGTTTTCTTAAAATATCTAGGCAAAAACATATATGCATCTTTTTAAATTTTGGACAAATCCAAGTGTGAGATGTGGTAATATAAGTAAAGATAAAATTATTTTCTTACGTATAATAATTAAATCAATTATAAAAATAATGAAAGATGAAAGTATTAAATATGGAATTGAGATATAATTTTTAAAAATGATTAGATAAAATTTAAAACTTTTGGCTGATTAGTCATGCAATTAAGGGCAGAAAATAATTAAATTTGTTTACTAGATTTTTACTTTCGTATTCCTAAATAAACGCTAGACGGATCATTATATTAAGAACCAGATCATTTATTTTTCTTCTTTTCCATTGTGTTACAGTTTCTAATAGGAATTGATTGCGCAGAATTTTTAAATGGCGTTATAAGCAGATTAAAACTATTGATTTTCCATCTCTAACAGCTGTAGAGAATAGTTTTAAATTTCGTCAGTTATCCTTTGGGATTGCAAAGTTCATTAGGATTGGAAACTTGATTTTCGATTAAAACTTAGAAGTAATTCAATTTTATCCTGTAAAACTTCAGTAACTATATTTCAGGCAAAGTTTAAGAAATGAATCGGAAACAACCATGAAGAAATTAAATAAAAACCAAAATAATAACATGTCTGTAATGAAACATAGATTTTCTGGAAAACTAGTTTAATCTTTTTTTAAAAAATAACTTTAATAATAATACGAAAATATTAGAAGCATGTTTCAAAATTCACACAGAAGCAAAAAAAGATTTTACTAAAAAATTACTTAATTCTTAAATACAGTATACATGCAGAAATAGGGAAACCTTTGAGAATTAGGTTTATTATCTATAAATAATATTTCGCTCACAGATACAATAGTACCTGTAAATAATACTTTTATTCATCGAAATAATAACTTTTTCTTAAACGTGAATGGATTTTTTTTGTTCCTTTGGAATTCTACCTCTCCCTGCTTCCTACTTTTTTTCCTCTAATTTAGGTTGTGACAACACGAAAAACATTACATTGACAACCGAGAAAAGTTAAGAAAAGAATTAATTTATTAACTCTATACATTTACTCAGAGTAAATTTTAGAATTGAGCTAAGCTATTTCTTGGTGTGATTGTCTATTTATGCTCAGATTAGTTTCATTATTTGTGTTTACATATCAATAAAAGGAAAATGTCCCAAAACAGTTCACTCTATTATTGCCGGCTTTCTGGCACAGAGGTAGGGCGTCTTCTTTGCGTTCTGAGAGTCCCGGTTCGGGCATGGTTATTCTTCTGTGTTCTGTCTGTGAGATGTGTGAATGTGCCCCCCTCCCCTGTGAAAAGAGGCTATGCAAGCGTGATGAGTGTGTACCTAAAGTCGAACTCTTGGCCTTAGTTGGTGCTACTTGAAACAGAGACTTTTACCCTTCGACTTAAAGTATGCTAATAAATCAACGGGGGCTGGTCAATGGTAAGTGTCATAACAACAACAGTAACTCTATTATGAACCTACTAAACGACACTCCTATTTTTGTCATTTCTACATCTTATAAATAACATCCATAATGGAACAAATATTGCTCAGAGTATCGAACAATGATATAGATCTGTTGTAACATATCTAGTTATACTAAGACTGAATTTTTTCTTAATATTTAATAGATTGAAACGATTATGATTGATTTATGAAAAATAGTTTAAAAACGTAAATCTTGTTATTCTGTCTCTTCTTAGTCAATTTTTTAGAGAAATTTTATCATGAAATAATATTTTATGCCGATTTTGGTTTTAGATAACATTCCTTAATTATGTAGAAATAAATAAAGTTTGAAAATATGATAATTAGATACAAATATTTATTTTTATAAAATAGCTTCTTATGCAATGAAGACTTTTCTTCTCATCACTTGTATAAATCCCCATCCCATATAAACTACTCAAATCCTAAATAAAGTTTTCTAATATGAAGCTCGACCTACTCTGAACAAAATAGCTTTAAAAGATCTTTCCTGAAAGAAGCCTTAAAAATAAAGTTTGTATAAAGAAGAGCTTTTGAGGTTTTAAGAAATGTCTCTTGTGGTCTTTTGGATGACTTTTGTTGTTTGATTGATGAGAGTTGGATTTTTTTCTGCGATTATTTATAACGGAAATTTTACTTTCCTCACAACCCACTAGGAAATACCAAAATGGGCTTTTTGAAGATTTGCGCAGCACAAAATACTTCAGAAATATGTTCCGTAATTTTTTTTGTTGACATGACAACATAGAAATGTGAAGAAATAATTAAAAATTGCTATAAACAATGTAATCTTGAGATTTTAGAAACCTTACATAATATTAAAATCTTGAAATCATATTATCAATTATATTCATGTAATGTAATCAATTTTAATTCTTTTAATATTAGAAAATTATTTTAAATAGCTTGCAATTATATCTAATTATATGTAAGCAAATTTGGACAACAATTATAAAAATTGATGATTGAAATATTTTTTCTACTTTTTATTTCCTATTAGTTTATGAGGTAAAATGATTTTTATCCTATCCTCTATGACTGTGCATATACTGCCTTTTTATTCTTAATTTAAAAATTACTTTTAAATGATAAATTTGCATTAAAAGTGACGAAAAGTAATAATCATTAAAATTATTATATCATAACCACTGAGTCACTGTCATATAAACTGGGAATTTATAATGTTAACATTCTTTATTATAAATATAATTTAATGCAATACAAACAAGTCGCTTGCTTTGAAACACATAAAAAGTAAACTATTATTCATGACTTTATTCAAATTTCCCTTTTAGATGAAAAAATGAATTTATATCTACAAACATCAGCCATTTGGAAGATTTATGTCTCAAGTTTGTTAAGAGAAAATATTGTCTTATAATATATTGTAAATTAACTGCAATCATTACAAGGCTTAATTCGGCTATAAAATAATTAAGAATGAATTATTTATCAATCAAATTAATGCAAACATTTTGAATTTTGAATACATTTTTCAGTGTTTGTTTCTTAATAAATTATTTTCCTCCCTCCCTATATATGTTTTTACAAAACGAAAAATTAATAATATTTGTAAGGATAATGCAATCGTATTTCAAACATATTCTTGTTTCAATATTTCGAAAGGTATGGACTTCCATTTTTTTTCTGAATCTATATCAACTATCATTTAAATATGATAACAAATGTATTAACTCATATTTTACATATCAAAGGCATGATGTGATTATTTTTAAAACAAAATGACTATTTTTTTGGATTTGAAACGAAATGAAAAAGAGGTGAATTGTTCCTGGCAGTTTAAAAAATGTTTTCCAAGAAAACAATACGTTTCATCGTAAGAAAAAAAAATTCTTTGCAATGATGTTTAGTTGCAGTAAGATATGCTTTTTGTATTATAGATTCCTATTATTATTTTGTACTGAAGATATATGTTAGGAAAAAAACAAATTGCAAGAAATTGTGAATATGTTCCGTACACTAGGGATTTCCACATACTTTTAAGCTTTTCATCCGGATTTTTTTATTTGACATTATTTTAGGATTCGATTTCTTGCTGTAAGATCAAAGTCAAAAGAATTCGCGATCTCAGTGATAACTGAAGCAGATTCTTTATTTCTTCAAAACCTGAAGATGCTCAGTCTTTAATATATCTAGTTTTGTTATGAATTTTTAACTCTAAATCTGATGTATAATGTCAGTACTTGCACTACAATGAATTTGTGGAAGCAATTCCTTAAATTTGGGCCATTCGGTGTTTATATCACCTGGAAGTACGTGGATATTTATTTCTGTATTTTTTATTTCTAATTCTAATTATCCTCTGTTTTCTAAATAGTCTAGCCTTACTTTATTCTAGTGGACTTCTTACTTTCTTACTATTTTCAAGCCTTACTTTATTTGAATGAAAAAGAAAACAGATTTTTTTTTATAATCTATGTAACAAATGATTATTTTGAAAAATTTGACACTTATATAAACACGAAAGGTTTTTGATCTTTGAACCGATTAGTGAAATATTTAATCTTAGAAATATAAAATTTCAATAGTACAATGTGATCTAGAGCTGCACACAGTTTAGAAAGCTCACAGTTGAGTAAATTATGTTATTGCTGTTGTTTCTAATGGTACTTGTCACGGACAATCTCGCTGACATAGTCAACGATTTTAAGCTGAAGGGAGCATCTCTTGTTTTAAGTACCGTCAACTAGGGCCAAGAATACGTTTTAGATACTCACGTATCACATTCACTTATACATCTCCTTTTTACAGAGGGGCACAATTACACATCTCGTAGATAGAGCGTATGAAGAACAACCATAACCAAACAGGGACTTGAACCCAAGACACAGAAAAGACGCCTTACGCTTCTGCTAGGACATCAGCGAGTAAATTATTGATTTACTCAATTGACAAAATACTTTGAAAAAAGCGTTTAGGCAACTTGAAGTGAGATTCAAGCATAAAATGATGTATATTGATCATTCGCAATCGAAAGTTTTGAAATGACATAAGAGCTTTTCCTAACTTAACTTTTAAATCTACTGAAGATGAAGGATTATTTTCGCATTAATGGAAGGTCAGAAGTTAGTTCGAATCCTTTAGTATATCACCAACCAGATGTTAACTGCGCTCAAGTGAGATATATTTGTCATTAAAATGAAGATAACCTGGTGCTGTCACAACGCTATAACCACCAGGGAAATGAGCTTATTAATATGTCAGTTTCTCATCCCCAAACCCATTTCAGAAAGCATTTTGTAAAAACGGTAATGGCTATGATGTTATGCCGAGGGCTATGAACTTAGCTCATAAAGATATTATCTTGCATTTCTTATTATTATCTGGTTGCATTCTCTTGTTATTACGAGTGTGCAAATAATTTTGATAAAATAATGATCCTCAGAGGAAACTATATGTCTACGACAAAAAAAAACGTTTAAAATGTCATTTTTAATCAAAAGGAGTGCCAACATACTATTTCGATGAAATATATATTTAGAATTTATTCTTGTTTCAATCATAAGTAGATATTTTGAATGAACATTCCAAATATTTAAAATAAAAGAGCTAAAATAGAACTTTTATACTTAAAATATCAAGAATGCTAAAACGTTCTTATAGAAATTTATGAGGAAAAAACAAAAAAAAAAAATTCGAAGAAAAAAAGAGTTTGGGAAAAATTACTAAAAAGCTAGCAAAAATATAAACAATGGAAACATATTTATCTAAGCATTTCTGAAAAAAATGTACCTATGAAATTTTAAATCCCAGTTCTAGATTACTTTTATGAAAAATAGACTATTCCTCAAATATTCTATTTTACGCAATTCAAAAAATCAAAATTCATAGACATTTGTAAAATCAATACTTTTATTAAAAGCAGTGTTATTCAAGAGTATTTATTATAAAGGATTTTTATTCATTTATGCTATCTTGACAATTAAATCTTTCAATTTATTGATTTCTTTTCTTAAAATGCGAATTTACAAGGTTATGTTGATATTAAATACAACAGAAATATGAAAGTATTGACAATTTTGAGAGTAAAATTGAATAGATAATTTATAAAAGAGAATTTTTAAATTTCTTTGAAAAAAGTGTGTATTTAATTCACAACTTCAATGGAATACAAAAAAAATTATAGGTATTATCAAATACGATTTCACACTGACAATACCCTTACAAAAATTTAATTATTTTTTGCAGATGTTTCTAAGATGCAATTTAAATAATTGAATTTTCTCAAAATTTTTATAAAATATGAATAAATAGAAAAAGCAATTAAATTTTATACATGTACAGAAATATTGGATTCATTTACCAGACAATCTGTCCTACAATCGCCTTTGATGCCAACTGCAGGCATTAAAATATCATCTTAAAAGAGAAATCAAACAATTATTAGAAGTATTTCTTTTATCATTTTTTAACTGAAAAACCTGTTTTAATTTAATCCATTTCATGAGTTTTTAACGATTAGTTTGTTAAAATATTATTTCCCTAAATGTTTACTTTACATCAAGAAATGTTTATAGATCAAACATATTTAAATTGTTGCTGTAAGTATATATGTGACAGCTATATATATTAGGCCTCATACATATTATCCCTTACTCTCTTGTGTTATATATTTAATCACTAAAAAATTGATTTTTAACATTTCATGCACAATTTTCCTTGACTTTTCATTTTTTTTTAATTTTCCGTCATTAACTTATATAATTAAAAATATAATAAAATTTGGTGTTTTTAAAAGACCAAAATTATTAGCATATATCTTCAATGAACTATGGAGTTAAATATTATAAAGATTTCCCTTTGAAGAGGAAAATTGTTTACAACAATGGCATAGTAACGAATAATCCTGACAACTTAGTTTATCATTAGATGGGCATATATTTTAATATATTTAACATTTAATACAATTTATAGAAATCTAATTTAGTTACAGTTATATCCTGTTTTAAAAATTATTAAAAATTACTTATTAATATTAGATTGAATGTCTTAAAAATAGTTGATAAAACTTAAACCCTGGAAAAAATTAATAAAATTAAGGAACTTTTTGATTTTTATCCGAATATTTATTTGATATTTTTTGCGTTTAAAGAAAAACTATAATTTTCTTTCATGTCTTAAAGTTACAATTCTTAGTAGTTTCCCCACTTAGCAGTTACAATTCTTAAAAATTCCTGAAAAACATAAAAATGTTATTTATTGTTTTGAAACACCACAGCTGGTAAATATCTATTCTATGTGATATCATAAACTAAGTAAAGATTTTAGGATTCTCTATTATAAATACTGTAAATAAAGAACAAACAATGAAAATCAATCTAGCTCTAGTAAATGCTCGTTTTTGTTTTATGAAAACTTTCTGGAGCATGGTATCTTTGCTCCATATTCTTCTACACTTTCTTCAAGCTTAATAATCTACAATTTTTTTTAAAAACTTTTTTATTCTTCATACAAAATTTTCTATCCCAACCTCACAATAAACAATAATATTTGTTTGAAAACTGAAGAGAAATGCATTGCAATTTCTTGGAGCTTAAAAATAAGAAATACAAATTGCTTTTACATCTTTAATGCTTCATTAAAACTCCAGTTTTAAATGCCATTATTATTCTGATGGATTTAAGTAATGAATGCAATTTGCAATTTTAATAGCACATCATGGATAAATATTTGATAGAGAAATCAGGCATTGCTTTTTTTCGAGCAAAACAAAATAGCAAGCATACGTTTTGAGAAAAAATGTTTTTAGACATTAAAAAGAGTAAATTAACATATTTTAAGGATCCTTTATGATGTTGCCAAAAACAGGATGATTATATGGAGAAATATTAAAAATATTTACTTATTTCTTTAATACTAGTCTCATCCGTGCCAAAATTATGAAATGGCTTATAAAAGCCACTGAATATTTTTTTCAAATACATATTTATTTTAGTCCCATAGCTAAAATAAAGTTTTGTGCTCTTTATATTTGATATATCAAATTCTCTTTGATATTTTGAGTTTTTTTCATAGTTAGAAAATTGACTTTTGTATAGCCTACCGCCTGCTTTTATACTATTAAAAAAGTTAGAATTCAAAATGAAATATTGACAAAGAGGATTTCAAATAATACATTTATACTTTATGGCATTTCCATAAATGGTCTAATGATAAATTGAAAGAGTTTTAAGTTTCAGTTTAATCACATTTTGTCAGAATTAAAAGATTTGGAAATGTAAATCTTCTATTATTTTGTATTATAATGTAATGAAATGTGTATTCTAAATTTTTTAGTTATATTTGTTCTAGCAGGGAATGATTCTTAAACTTTAAGTTAATGTAATATTTTTAAAAATTCTAATTTCATTAATAATTATTATAATATTCATTTTTTTATTAACGTTACTACAGTTTAATAAAAAAAGAGAACTTTGATACTTTTTATTTATAAAAATATATATAAAAATCAATCTTATTTCATTAAAAATGTTAATGTTATTGAAGCAAAAGATTTTATTAAAGCTTAATAAAATCACTTACATAAAGATTTCTTAAGTTATATTATATTAATTAGTTTTTAATATACATAATTTTTAATGTGTGTCAATATTAACTGTTGCTTATTCATCAGATTTTTCTCTTCATAGAAATTTATTTAGATTTCATTTATCTTTCATCTATCTCGTCATGCAAAAGTTGTAACTTAAATTCCAACACTGAAAAACACTGATAACCTTATAATTTAAATTAATAATGTTCTTTTTAATAATAAATATTAATTAATAAATGTTCTTTTTAATTTGAATAGATAAAAAAAATTTTTTTTCTTTGGCTACTAATAACAAAGATGACTGTATGTATCTCTATATAAGTATGTAACGCTTTACTGGCCAGCTCATTAAACCAAAACCATTTTTTTTTCTTGGCGCATAAGTTCTTGGTGGAAAAGAAGACTTCGAAACAACTTTTTCTGAAATTTTAACCAGGGTTTTAATTAATTAGATATTAAGATGAATTTCGAGTTTTTTTATGTAAATTCTTTAACTATATTAATTTCAAAATATTTTTAACTTAAAAGGACTGCTAATATAACGATGCTTCAAAATTTTAAAACTCTTAACATTAAAAAAATTATCTTCTCAATAATATTAACTTTTATTCCTGCAATAATTTTTCAATTCGTAATTTTAATTTTTCAAAAATACTATTATACGGTATTTAATCACTGAGTTGAAAATCACACCGTTTTCATTGTTGCTAAAATTTTACTTTTGCATTTTTTCAATTTTTGATCAAGAAATTCAGAAGATTCAGCTTATTTATATGTTTTTAAAAATTGGATATAAAATATAATTTCGGTGAGCTTTTTGAAAAAAATTATTGCAATTTTAACTAAGCATAACTACAAAATCAATGATAACGAAAAAAGTTTATAGAGTTTATTTCTTTAAATAGTGTGATTTTTTATCCTGTGCTATAACAAAGTGTGACAGAAAATTAAAGAAATGCATAGCCCAGTGAACAGAATTGGATGAAATTTCTAAAATATTATAGAATTTTCATGCATCATAATTTGAAATTCGAAAATATTTTACCGAGTAAGATAAATATCAAGTGTTACGAAATATCTAATAATAATAATTTTTTAAAAAAAAATTCAATCTTGGAGAAAAAACTTGTCGTAAAAGGCGAATAAAATAAAATAACTTCATTAAGAGAAAGTGGTTGTCAAACTAAATGTAAGAAATTTGATTGAATTTTAACAAAATCAATATTAGAACCGAAAATATTGATCGGCAAAAGAAGTTAGTTTTATTATGAATATATACTTCTTAAAATGAAATTTACTCCTTTGTTTTTATTGCCAGTGAAAGGACCAATAATTGTTTTGATGTCCACTTGTAGTTTTAAGTAACTTTTCTGTAACAGAGAAAGGCAGAGGAACGTAAAAACGGGCCGAATTTGTTTTAATTGATTTTGTTCAAACTCAATGAATTAATGTAGATTTATAATCAATAAATATATTTGGTGAAATCTTAGCGAATTTTATTCAGCTAATTGTTTTATTTTTTGATGCTCGTATAAAATATACAGAATGGTAAATAGAGGTCAGATATCTGGTATCTTTATAGGCGGAAAGGAGTTTCTAAAATATGAGGATTCTAACATTTACCATAAACTTCAATTTTAATAATTTTATTAAATTGATTAATTTTTGAAACAGACTAAGTTAAAAGATAGCTGTTGAAAATGATTAAATTTTTATTACTATAATGCATTATATATTTTATCAAATTTTCAAATATAGTTTTTCTCATGAAGCGGTGTTAAAGGAAGGTAGAAAATTGCTAAGATTGTTTTTCAACTTAATAATTTTACAATTGCATTTTTAAGCATCTTCATTGAATAGAATTCCATATTTCAAATTATATTTTAATCGCAGATGAAAGGATGCCTAACATTTTAACTTACGACTGTGATTATTTATTTTTTTAATACTTTGAATCAATTTGATTTAAACATGAAAATTTATTGTGTGAAAAAAAGTAATGAATAAGTTGTTGTAAATAAATGAAATGAACTTTAATGAGAATAACTTTTGCACATAATTTTTGTTTGTGAGATACAATTTTGTTGAATTCAGCACAAATTTTTAAAAATCTTTTTTCTAATATTCAGTTATTTCATAGAAAACATAAATAACGTACACAACTAATTAATCAATCTGTCAAATTTATTCTGCAATATTTATTCTAGCTTATACAGCAAACGTTTTTAAGATCCTTTTATTTTCTTTCTAAAAGAATAAATTGTGCGTATGGAAATAATTAAAAATAATTTAATGTGATATTTTTAATTATAACAATAAAAAAAGATAATATGAATTTGAAAAAATACGAATGAATATAGTGTGGAGGGATTAATTTATATCTGTATCAGTTTAATTATGTAATTAAGAGACAAACTTATTAAAAAATATTTTAACAAGTCTTTTTCTTATAAACATTAATAAAATTTTTATTCAGTTGAATTGACGCACTCTATCAATCTTATATTTCTGTTTCTTTTAAGAAATAAAGTTGCATCTACAAACAAGGTTCAATGATTAAAATTCGTCTGACAAACAAATAAATTAATAATTTTGCTCTTTTCCTTTTGAGTTTTTATTGATTTTAGAAATTATCTCTTCTTAGTTCTTTGCTTATTTATATAGTGATTCTTCAATAATATAAAAAAACATAAAATAACTGGTTCAAATATATGAATAAAAGGCTCTGACAGATTTTTCTCTAGAGGTATCTCCAAACATAATATAAGATGAAAAGAAAATCTTTCGATGCTCTTCTTTTTGGTTCTTTCTTTGATATTTTCAAGACTTGCTTCTTGATTGATGAGATATGAATCTCTTCCTTTAGTTTGTTTGTTGTTGGAACTCTTAACACCTATAATACAGAAAGAAACATCTGAGTGGATATTCTAAAGCTTACTTGGAGTAAGTAAAAATATAAGAAAAAAATGCCCCAATTTCTTTTTTTAGACATAAAGGTATCTAGAAAATAAGGGATGCACATGCAATAGATATATATGCCATAATCGTGAATTTTATATTAAAAATTCGTATTTTTATAATAGATTGAAATTTTTGCAAATAGATATGCTATTAAATTTTATGATAAAGCTTAAAACTGATGTGGAAATTTTATTAATAAGACCAGAAAGTTGTGCAAATTAGTAATTTTTTTTTACTTTTATGCAAATACGAAAAATGTGCGATAGAAAAATTGTAAATTTCATATTTTAGTTTAAAATATTCCATGAGTTTGCTGGAAAAATGTAAATTCGTTTCCCAATAATTTACTTCAGATTCCCTAAATTTGGGTATTTTTTGAGTGCTAAAAAGTTCTATTGATGTGGTGAAGCACAAATCGTTTTCATTGATGTTTCAAACATTTTTCATGGAGTTTTGGTTTATAGTTGATGATAAACGTATGATTTATTTTTTCGTGTGGAATAAATTTCCGTTTAATGCATGATTTTCATAAAAAAAGTTTTGTTTCAATTGCAATTAAAGTTGAAATTCAAAAGTAATATATAAGCAATAATAAAATATTTTTAATATCGGAATTTCTTATTGTGTAATTTTTCTTTTCTGTTATAATTGAAACAAAACTTTTTTTATGAAAATCATGCATTAAACGGAAAT
>JAOUZG010040738.1:152662-165424 GCA_026289955.1 Argiope argentata
ATATATATATATATATATAAGATAAATGCATAGTAAAATGAAGAGTAATTTGGAAAGCTTTTAAATTAATAATAATTATATGTACATCATTATTTAAGTTTGAAACTACTTTACTCACAATGTTAATAAATTACTTAAAACCTTTAATTTCACTTTTTAGCAATCGTTAATCCTGTTGAAACAGCTGTTTAATATTTTTAGACAATATATTTTAAATGTTGTTAGTTTTATCCCTAACATTCCATATTGCGGATTATATACCCAGTACTACCTAATTATTCATCAATTGTTAATTTAATAACTGAAAAAAAGAGTTAATAATTATTTTCATAAACTATGGATTAAAACACTTTTTAATATGGTAATATATCTATTTGAAACAAAAATTTTGGTCTTTGCCCATGAAACAATTTAATTTCATTCAATTCCTGATACAGCTACTTTATTTTCACTTTTTCTAATCGTCGCCTGATATCTGTCTTTATAATTTTCAGAAAAATAAAAAATATATAATATTTGCTCTACAAGTACTATCTTTTTTATTTCTCTATGGTATGTACTTCGAATGTTTACTATGAAATATAGTGATTAATATTTAATAATTAGGGTCTGGATAACCTGGTTGGTAGAGCAATGGATTCGTACTCCTTAGAATGTGAGTTCGACACTCACTGGCAAAAGATTCCTTGAGAGTATGGCGGCTGGCGCTCGTTAAATCTGCCATGGCCACAAAGTCCTCCGTGTCGAGTGTAATCCCACTAGGGGTACTGGGTCAGAGCAGATCGTTTTTTGTTCCAGATCTAACCTACGATCTGAAATGAAGGAATGTCCACCCCCTAAAAAGGATTGCGACGTGTGTAGCTGAGTCACACTCTTGGCCCTAAATGGCGCTACTTATAAAACAAATGGCGCATGTCTTCGGCTTAAAATCTGCTGATTATCAGCGAGGCTTCTCCATGGAAAGTTCCATAACAACAACAACAACAGTATAAGTAAAACATATCATAAGATTTTAAAAATATCTTCCCTATATTTGCTCATTAATTTGAAAATAAGTCTGTTTTTTTATTTCCTGGAAAAAGTTTTAAAATTAAAAATAATGTTTCTTCCATTTTTAGATGCTCAGTTATAAAACAGGGATTTAAAAAATGCAAAATACATTCGGGAAATACAATTCCATTTAATTGGCTGCAAAAACTGTTTAATTCTTTACAAAACAATGTAAATGAATAAAAGTTAATTAAGAATTATCTAGCAATTGCTTGCTATTTAGCAGTTTCATTTCGACTTAATGACTCGTATGCAAATGAAATGTAGGAAAAAATGCAAGTTATTTTTATTAAATGGATTTTCTATTTTTTTATGTTTTGTGTTACTATAATAAAATAACCTTATTCTTTCCGAATTACTCATATTAATTTATTTAAGTAAATCTAAATATCAATGCCTTTTTTGAAATGATTATTTATAATTTGATGCAATTAGGAAAAGTTTTTTTCTCGATATATTCGTGTTTTGAATTTGTTCTTATAAAAAAGACTTTAAAAATTGTGCATTCATAATGAATAATAATATACAATACATGAATCAACATCAAACAGACTCAGTTCTGTTTACTTAAAATGAAAAGAAACTGCAACGTATACATTTGAATGTTAAAATGCTTTTTGTCTAATGAACTTTCTTTTACTTATGTATGCACTATACTGACTAAAGATGAAATTAATTAGTGCAAGTAGTAATTAGGAACAAATTGAAGATAACCAAAACAACCATTAGATTATAATATATAAGAAAAAGAAGAAAAAAAATATCCCCTTGCTTATGATCATATTTATCTCAAGCTCTTTAAAACAGTTCAGAAAATCATGTATTAACTTGCTTCCCACTTTCTTAATTTCAAATTCACAAAGAAACGACTTTTAATTTACTATAAAATTATCATAAATTCTTCATACATTTGTGATATTTTTTCCAATATATCCTAAATTCGAATTTCCCATTTAACATTCGAAGGGAAATTTAATCAATTTGCAAAATTTATAAATTTGAGTGCTCTATGGTTATGTCATCGCAATGTCAAAACCTTAAAAAAAAATGTAAAAATTTAAAATGTAACCATAAGCGTATCTTACAGGGGCTTCCAGAATTTTTCAAGAAAAAAAATATTTTAATAAAATTATCTTTTTCAAATAAATATAAATAAACTAAAAAGTGAAGTTAAAATTACGGGCTGAAATAAACAGGCAAAATAGTAATCAGAACGATGTTTATAACATAAGTTTTTGATAATTTAATGTATACAAGATGAATTTGACTACCAGCCGGTTCGCCAATCTTAATGCTTTAAAAAAGTTTCTATTAAATATTTCATGCAATTTGCCTTTTAATAGCTTCTGTATTAATATTTTTTAAGCTTCAAATTTTCATTATCAGTTAATTTAAGGTGGGAATGATTAAACTGAAATTAATATCAAAAAAACTTTTTTTACTGAAATTAAGCATTATTTCAATATGTATTCCAGCAAAGTCGTTCAATATTTAAAACTTATTTGAACTACAATGATAAGATTTCTAGTATCTGAAACAATTATTCATCAAAACATTCTCAGATCTATCTTAAAATTCAGTCTCTAGTTTTACTTTTAAAGGGATTGAATTGATTTGAATTATAATATTCTTTACTGTCTATTAATTTACTAAAAAATTATGAAGTTTAAATTTTTTACAGTCCTTTGATCCTAAGGAATCATATTCTTGACGCTTTAACTTATAAATAAATAAATGATATCAAAGTGATCTCTCTTCTGATATCAAAGTGATCGATTTTTGAAGTTTTGAATTGAGTAGCTTAGAACAATGAACATTTTTATTACCATAGGTCAACCAGTCATGAGAAACGTTGGGTGCTAATTAGGGCATCAACTTTGAAACAACCAATGAACTGGTCAAAAATCACCCGTCTTTAACCATGGCATTTAAACATTCATTAATCAATCAATTTCAGTGACAGATTTAGTGGATTGAAGAACAACTATTCATTTGAAATATTATTATCTCAAGAATATTTTGTTAAATATATTTCACAGAGTAGAGAATCTAGATAAAAGCTAAGCATTCGTCATCTATAACATTTTATCAATATATCTACTGTCTTATGTGTATTGCTAAAAGTCTAAGATTATTTGAGATTAAATTATAGTATTAATATAAAAAAATATTATATTCTGATAAAAATTTTTATTGTTAATTATTTTTAATTAAGTCGATGCCACATTTAAAGTTTAAAGAATGAAATGAATAATCAGTCTTTAGAAAAATTCAAACGTGAAAACATACTAGAGGGAGATATATAGAAAAATATATTTCATGTTTATGAAAAAGGAAAAATGTCTAGTTTTTTTCAGTTAAAAAATAATTATAGATAAAGAATGGACACATTTTATTTGGATTAAACTCAAAAATTTGTAATACGAAAAAGAAATTTCTTGATGTTCATAAAATTTTTAAGTAACAGAGAAACAATAATAATTTTGTCGTAATAAATTATTATGAGGGGTCAAAGTATTGTGAAATATATGTACCATGAACAGTTCCCAACGCCCTTAATAGTAAATTAAGAAATTTTATTTTACACGAAGACACAGATAATAAAACGCCGTTGAATCATATATATATGAAGAGTACGGAAAGTATACAGTATCATAAGTGTAACAGTAGAAAGCATTTAGACTGAGAGCATAGGAGATACACTTCGCTGAAATATTCACGCTTCTCGATTGTTTATTACTCTCATTAATCTTTCGCTGGAATTGAACTTCGATTAATACAAATAAGACCGTCAATAAACCTTCTACAGTTTTTGAGGCAGAGCACAAAAATACTTCCAGAATAATGACTAATTATCGTCTCTAATTTATCAACAAAATACGAGTTGTTTACTTAATCTTCGATTTTGTCGCCAAATTAACCAGGAGATTGCAAAATTGTTCCCAATTTATCGTTAAGATCAAAGCTTACTAGCTCTGCATCCGTTCAGCAACTATCATCAGTTATATAAAATTGTCTGCTTTACTACGATACTTAATAAGATGAGAATAATATTACAAATTTGAAAACAATAATGAAATTATCAATCTTTTCATATAAAATGGGCACATTTTTATCTATATCTTTTTCATGAAAATTTAGAGCATGTTTATTTGTCTGAAATCAGTTAATGTAATATATACTTCAATGGCTTCATGAACCTTTTATATACTAGTCACTTTAATGTTTATTTAATTTACAAAAAATAATCTGCATTTTTCATCTGACAAGCATATTCCGAACATTTTTACTGTTAAATTTGCAACCAAATCGATAGAAAATGTTTTAAATTTTTATTTACATATAGAATTTATATCTATCTTTGACAATTTCAAATATAAAGACTGATTAAAACTGAGATAAAATAAAAACATATATATGTCAAGGTTTATTAATTTTTTTAACAAATAATGATATTTATAGTAAAATAGAAGTCTACAGTGCAGGAAACATCTCTCAAGCTACCATATATAACTCTAAAATATACATAATAGGGAAATTCGCACTCTATTTTCTCGATGTCGTACGATACTGTCAGCTAAGTTTGTGAGTTCACATTAGCAAGTTTTAAAATTCCATTGGTCATTTTGAAGTCAATCTTCCAGTGATGAGAACATGTGTTTTTCGATCGGCCTATTTCTGATTCAAAACGAAAAACATTAGAATAAGGATATTACTTAAATATATTTTCCAATGCCCATAAAATTGAATAAATTTTTTACGTTTTGCCGCCAATTTAGCAGATTTACGATTTTCTTTTCTTCTCAAGTTGCTAAATTCACGCTCGATCTTTCTTTGCAAGTTTTTTCACCTGATAACGCTGGATGTCTCATTACTATTTTTATAGAATCATAGTTAACACATGTATCAATTTAATGTTTAGACGATTATTTAAATAAGGGTTAAAACAATTCCATTACTTGCAAAAGATAAACGAACAGGAAAAAAAGAGTCTAAAAGAGGAATTAGTAAGTAAGATTATTTTAAAACTTCTTTACTGTTATGTTTGAATTAATTAATATTTTACTTTTACATCAAATGCAATATAAATAATGGCTGTGAAGTAATATTAATTTTCATGGAACATTTTAGATTATACTAGCAAAACAAATATCTTCATGCAATTTTAACATATTTTTCTAAAATATTTTGATTTAAAATCCTTCCCATAGGCAATATTTCTGATTGGTGGATGAATATTTTCCGTTAAGAGGGTTCTATATTTTCCTGGCAGTACATTAATAGTGATTGGATGCGTTGGCACCATTTCCAGTAATGGGTTTTGGTTTTTATAAGAGGGGATATATTCAGGTGCCGATGACTGTCAACAATAACAACTTGTAGTTACCAGTAGCTACTCTTTCAGGGATCGCTTTATCGGATCATATTTATTATGGAAAAATGGAGTAAATCTTTTACGTCTATGATTTGCAAGAACAATATTCGCTGTTGCAAAGAATTTCAAAGTTTCATCAAATTATTGTTCTTATTGTAAAATTTTGCTTTGATGCAAAAACTTTATATTCTTCATTAATTCTTAAAATTTAATTTTTAAGTTCTCATTAAAAACATTATATTATAAAATAGTAATTGTATTAATTTCATGGTTATATATTGTAAAAACCTTTCCTTTTCTTTAATCTTCCTTTAATCAATACATATTTCTTTTTGCTAAACTACCATTAATTAATAAAGGTTTATTTCAGTTGATAAAATGTATTCAATTAAATTTTTTTAAACATCTTCTCTAAATTAATTCTTTTTTTAGTTATGATATACAATTGAATTTGGGTTATTTTCTAACAATGTATTTATAGAAGCATTTTGAATAGAATTTTTGGTTTTCTTATTAGATATTTATTTCTAAGAAACATATATTATAATCTCTAAAAAATATTGATATTTTTATTTATCTTTTAATAACGAAAAATTCCATATTTTTAAAATTATAACGTTTATTTCTTTTTTAAAGATCTTTTTTAAAAATTTGGTGGAATTTTTTGAAAATTTAGTCACATTAATTTTTTTCAAGTTATCATAATTATCATATTTAATGCATATTTTAATGCAACTTACTTTGCAACCTTTTCTAACCAGCTAATACTTTGACATTTACATCATTTGCAGATAAATTTCATCATTTTGTTATCGAGTTGAAAATTGAAAATTTATAGTTGATAAATTGGGTATTTGTTTTATCGATCCGACTTTAAAACTTTTTATAAGAAATCTTTAAGTATCTCCATTAACGACTTGCTCTTAAAAAATTATAGGTTAAAAAGCACACCAGGATTTTTTGATATTTTTTTTCCTTTTAGACTACAATGTAATTTGTGACATTGATTTATTTGAATCATGACTGAAACAAATTTTCAGACACAGCTTATCTGGATTCTATTCTAAGTTGATTTTAGTTTTTCAAAATTTAGATTTTATACCTTTCTGGATAGTTGATTAATTTTCAAATAGGCGCTCTTTTTGCCATTCGGTTATCGCTATTTAGCTAAATCTGACCCTTGCACCATTGAACTTTGTCAATATTTATTTACTTTTCATATATTTTCCCATGTTTAGAACACTTCAGAACTAAAGGCAAAAAAGATAGAAAAAACAAACTAAAACTGAAAAATATATGATTTGGTCAAATTATCGTTTCTGGCCTTAATCAACGTTCATAAACGTTTTTTTAACATTATAAATGTTTAAAAAACATAGTTTTTTTCATAAACAGATATAAAGAATGTTTAAAATGATTATAATTGGAGAATATCAATATTTAAAAAGAATGTAAAAAATGTACACATAAAATGCAAGAATTAGAAAGACACATTTTGAAGGGTAGAAATATTCACATCGCAGATAACATTTTTTTAAAAAATTGCTTATAATTTTAATTAATTAAAAACGAATTGTTATTGTGACAGTTTTTTTGATAACTTCTGAAAATATTATAGTGTAAAATTAAATTTAAAAATATTTGAAATGCAAGCTGACATGCATATATATTTTTTTCTAAATGTTTGTTATTAAAAAAAGGTTTTTTATAAAATTTTTAACAGAATATTAGTAACTGAGATAAAATTAGAAAAGTTTTTATTGTTTCATTTATTCTTAAATTTTAGGTTTTTTTTTAATTGTCAAAAACTGAAAAAAGGTAGATTTTGATCATTAACTGATCAGTTTATGTGTAAAAAAAGAAAATTAAGTTACTGTATATTAAAAAGCTAAATACTATTTGAAATTGATTGCCCATGAATTTATAATTTTAAAAGAATTATGAAGTCAAAGTACTAGAATTCATTATAAAGATTCATGCACATAATAAGGGCACATAATAAAGCTATTAAAGTAACACTGGTTCAAAGTTTGTTGTGATTAAAATGCTTTAAAATATTTTGTTAAAAGAATCGTGCATAGAAAGTTATGCTCAAAGATTTAAATGAAAAAAAAAATATCGCTTGTAAAAGTTATTTCGGAAAGATGCAAATTCAGAAACTGCCTTTGAAGAACAATACAGCTTGGCTTTCTCACTTATTTTCCTTTGTATACGGTAAATCTTTTTGTATTTCCTTTCGTACAATAAGTGTTAATACCATTTTCCCCATATTATTTAGACTTTATTTCTGTGTGTTTGATGGACAAATAATTCAAAAGAAATAGTAAAATTTAAGTACAATGTTTTCTATTTAAATGTTGAATACTTTTATGTGAGAAAATGATGTTGGTTTAGTTAATAGGTTTTAATGTCTCCGAAATTTGAGGGCAAAAAATATTTTTACCTGCCTTTATCAGTATTTGCGTTTCATCTCAAAATCTGTCGAGCTCCAAAACTTTGATTGCCAGCAAGAAAAATGAAAAATGAAAGCTTAAAAAAATTATCATTTTATAAATATATGCCTTTATATATTTATATAGACAGATAGAGAAGTCTCGCAATTGTTTCAAACTGATTTAAATTGGTTAGTAACTGAAATAAATTTTAAAAATAATGATTTAAAAATAATAATATTCTCACACCATAACTTGAAATTTACAATCAAAGATCTCATTATCTTTTACTTTTTGTTTTATTTGTATTTGATCATGCTTCTTCATTTGCATTATAACATTTAATGTATATTTCCGTTGGTAAGGGAGCAATTTTGTTTTATTTTTTGTTTGTATTTGTGTATGTTCTTGTTCCCCAGTTTTTCTTTGCATTTATATAACTGCATTCTTATATTTGAAATTTACTCTACTATGAATTGTCTGCTGACTTACTTTTATAAGCCTTGTGGTATACTTGTTGGCACAGAAAGAGTTCACACATCTTAAATCAAATAAAAATATCGCTAGTATTTCTGCCTTTTTTTATTATAATATGTTATATTTTATATTTAGATTTAAAAGTTTATATTAAATAAATACAACTTTATAGAAAGTATATGATAAACGTGATGATGATCATAAAATTGCAAAGGCTTACTTAAAGGAAATGCACGAAATATTATTAAATACTTCATATAGCTTAAAAAATTGTCTCTTATAAAAGTTTCGGTAGAATATTTTGAAATCGTTGATCTGGATATTTTTAAAGAGATGGTAAAATGGTAAACAACATTGAGAATTTCAGATTATGTCTATTATATCTATTTACTTGATTCTTGTTATTAAAAATGTGCTCGTCTTGTCTCATTAATTTTAAGAGCTTGAAAATTTTCCTATTACAATATTTCTTGTTAATGAATTTTATTTCGATTTCTTTCTATCTTTCCCATAATATAGTCGTATTATATTTCAGACTTGTAAAAGAACTATATTTCACATGAAACCAAAGTGAAATATATTGATATTTTTATTTTTAAACTTAGAAACAAGAAACATAGATGTTTTTCATCGTTACCCTTAATCAACTCTATTGTCCCGGGCATAATCCTGCTTCAAGAATTTTGGAATGTAGCCAGTTTGCGAAAATGGAGCATACATGCTTTTACCAAATTTATTTTCGAGACACAAGCGAGTATAAACATTCGAGGGGAAAATAATAAATCGTCTGACTTTTGCACTCTTCTGAACTCGTCTGTTTTGAGAAAAAAAAATTAAAAATAAAGAGATAATTTATATCTTTTAGAAAAATTACTTATTGTGTTGTCAAAAATAAAGCATCAAATATTAAAGATGCTATTACATTTTTTTTTCTCAGGAAAGTCTTGACAACAGCTGTAAGAAAAGCTTATTGTTTTAAACAATTCCAGACGAAAAAACTCTGATTGGTTAAGAATATCCGGTGATATTGAATAAAGATATTTTTGATGTCCTTATGTACATAAATAATTGAAATTACATCAATCAAATAATTAATTACATGTTCAGAAAAAAAGGAACTATAATCAAAACAAAGTAAATTAAAAATTAATTTAAATAATTTTATCGGCAAATTTCTAAAATCTTCATGCATTACAGATGTTTTAAATGTCTGTTAGGCAACATTTTAAGTGTACTACCAAACAATAACTGCAGTAAAAAAAACTTAATCACAATTCTTGTGGATGATATAAATTGCGATATTGATAATACGACATTCCATCAAAAGACTGATAAATTGGAAAAATTGCAGAGAGCATTAAAAGGCAATTTTAAAAATGTAGATAGTCTGTTGTTATGTAACTATTCCCAAAATATAAAATGCATCATGCAAAATTAATAAGAAATTTTTATTCCTTTCTACAAAAAATAAATAAATTGAATGCTGTTATATATTTAAAAAATCCTATCCTATGTGCATTAAGTTTCTGGCAGCAATTTTTTGACTTTCTATTTTCTACGCTTAAAATTTCATTTAAAAAACGAAAATTCGCTTAGTAAAAGTTAACAATGATTTTTAATGAATTTTATATATATATATAACGACAATGAAAAATTACGCAAATCTTTACATAAAATATCAAATTATATTTTAAACATTCAACATTTATTAGAAGTAACAAAAAATTAACTTTAAAATATTCATGTTATTATTTTTATTTATTAATATTATAGTAATAAAATGACAGTTTGTTGATTCATTATTCACATGAAAGTTAATTTCATTTTTTGCAATATTATCTAGCCTTTATCTAGTTTTATTTAAAGAAATGACTTTATCTAGTTTTAGGTGAAAAGTATTTTTTTTAAAAGAGACCATTGAAAAGTAATTTTTTAAAAGAGAACATTGAAAAGTAATTTTTTAAAAGAGAACATTGAAAAGTAATTTTTTAAAAGAGACCATTGAAAAGTAATTTTTTAAAAGAGACCATTGAAAAGTAATTTTTAAAAGAGACATAATCAAAATTTTTAAGATCTCTATGTAAATATAATCTCTAAGTAAAAGTTTAAACGATTGAAAATGCTTTCTTTAAACTTAGAAGTAAGGTATAAATATTTGCATGAATTAGCGAAGAATTACTCGAAAGACTGAATTAAAGAATGAAACAGTATATTAGGTTATGTAAAAGTAGGAATAAGGGAAGATTTTTCGTAATTCTTTTCAAACAATTTGTAAATTAAAGTGCTTTAATTAATATATTTTAAATGTGTAAATTAATTCACTCATTAATGCACTTATAAATATTTGCAAACACGGTTCATTTCTTAAAAAAACCTTTGTTTTATTTTAATGTCAAAAGCCATTTTGATGTGATGCATGACAGTAATATTCATATTATTAAATATGAGTAAACAGGAACTAAATAGAGAATCTTTCATCTAATTTTGAATATCTTCATTTATTATTTATCAGTTTCTAATAAAAAATATCTAATGGCAGTAAGATTTTTAAAGAATTGACGTCATTAGCACTAACAATTAATTTAATCTATTACAGAATTGTTGCATTGACCTAACATTTTCATTATCCTCCAACAAAATGAGTGATACTGTTTTCTGCAATTAAAAATGTGTGTTTTTTTTAAATTTTATTAATCATATAGAGCCATGAATATTATTTTTAGACAAAAGATTATAAAAAGCATTTAGAGTAACTTTCGTATTTTTATATAATGCTCTGTCACATTTCCATTACTGAGATAATAAAAGGCGACACTTTCTCCCTAACTATAAAATAAATCCTCAAAGATATCACCAAAACAAAAATCGTCCTCCTAAAACTGCTCCAAGTATTCTTCGAAAAATTGACAGAAATCGGACAGTTATAGGTTTTACTTGGAAGCCTCCGGCTTAGACTAGAAAGACAGGAAAATAAAATATAAAATACAGAGAATTTCAATGTCACTTTTCTAAGTTTCCTTTAAAACTCCTCTAAAAAGATATTTGTTTATAAGTAGCAGAGACTTTCAATCTATTCTAAGCTAAAAGAATATGTATGTAAGAAATAATTAAAAAGTGCGTTTGCGAAGCAGCTATTAAATTTTAATTTCGAAGTACATTTTAAATAAAAATACTTACTAATGAAAGGAAATCTCCTTATAGAATATGTTTTTCTTAATAGTAATGCAATTATGGACTCAAGATTAAGGTTCACGGTGTCCTGTTGTTAAGGTTTCTGCTTCGGAAATGGAAAGTTTCAGAATAGACACCCAATTTTACAGAAGAGAACTCGTGTAAGATAATCTGATGCACTTTAAATCCGTCGTGTCCAAAGGTTCTCACGATAGTGTAGTGAGGAAATCTAGAAGGAGGGGGCAGCCCAAGTCTCGTCCTCGTCATCTTATCGTGGTTTATATTTATGAGTTTCACCGTGGTTTATATTTACGAGTTTACGAGTTCGCTTTTGTGTTAGGTAAAAAACGAAATGTGGTTATAAATAAACTTAATTTTACTGATACTTAACTGGCATGTAAAAACTATAATTCAAAAAATAGTTTTAAATTTTTGTTAAAAGGTGCTGTAAATATAAAATAAAAAATTATGTATTAAAGAATAAAATTTGTGAACAATAGAAATAATATACTTTTCAAAGCGTATTTTCATTACTTTATTGAAAATCGAGTTTGTATAAAATATGTATAGTGATCCTCAGAAAGTTTTTAACTAAGCAAATGCTGAATATCACATGGAAGAAAAATTATAAAACAAGCATCATGAAATATTATAATAATTTTTTCTGTCAGATTTTCAAAAGTTATGGAGTTTTTTGACGGAACATTTAAGAAACTCCTCCAGATTTCCAAATTTTTTTTGTACTATTTTGTTTTTGTTGATTTTTTCATATTTATACACATTTGGGTTCCATAAATAATAACTGTTTCGCTACTGATGTAAACTAACTAGAGTTTCTCGCTCTTTTACTATTTTAAATTGGTTGGTTATTTTTTTTAAATAATCATATACAAGTCTTTAATCAATGAAAACATAGTTTTGTAATTAGTTACTAAGACAAGTATAGAATCATTAAGTTTTCTCAACATTCACGCTTTTACTGTATTAAAAGTTCAGATTTGAGTAATTGTTTTCGATAAAATTTGAAGTCTGTTCGTAAACATTATTCTGTACAATACAGATTGAAACCTGTTATATTCTTAAAATATAAAATTATCTTAATAAAATTGTTATTACTCAGAAAAAGTAAGAAAAATCTATCTATCTATCTATCTATCTATCTATCTATCTATCTATCTATCTATCTATCTATCTATCTATCTATCTATCTATCTATCTATCTATCTATATCTATATATATATATATATATATATATA